>CM037643.1:42397158-42426438 GCA_015227895.2 Colaptes auratus | reverse complement strand
CCAATAATTAAAATGTATTAATTTAAGATACTAAACACTCATTGCCAGGCTAATCTAACATTGAAGCTTCAGGCTTTTGATATAATTGAAACAGGAAAAAATGCTACAGACAGACCACACTACAATTTTGTTAAGGTTAGTTTTGCTTTTTCTGATCATTGTAACACAAAATTACGATGCCCAATGACAGCAAAGAGGCAATTGGGTGGAAATTGAGACATAGCCAGGGAGGTTTAGGCTGGGTGTTAGGAAGAAGTTCTTCATAGAAAGAGTAATGGCCATTGGAATGTGTGCCCGGGAGGTGGTGGAGTCCCCATCACTGGAGGTGTTTAGGAAGAAACTGGATGGGTACTTGGTGCCATGGTTTAGTTGATTATATGTGTTGGATGATAGGTGGACTTGGTGATCTCAGAGGTCTCTTCCAACTGGTTAATTCTAATAGAAGTTCCATGGAACACGAGGAAGAATTATTTCTTTTTAATAATAATAAACAATAATACAATACACCAGGTTGGAGAGACTTTCAAGATCATCGCATCCAACCCATCAACAATCCACCCACCTAAATACAATACAGTACAATACAACCACCTAAACAACTAAAAAACTAACCGTGGCACCAAGCACCCCATCAAGTCTCTTCTTGAACACCTCCAATGAAGGTGACTCCACCACTTCCACAGGCAGCTGATTCCAGGGCAATCACTCTCTCTGTATAGAACTTCTTCCTAACATCCAGTCTAAACCTGCCCTGGTGCAGCCTGAGACTGTGTCCTCTTGTTCTGGTACTGGCTGCCTGGGAGAAGAGACCAACCTCTGCCTGGCTACAACCTCCCTTCAGGGAGTTGTAGACAGCATAAGGTCACCTCTCAGTCTCCTCCTCTCAGGCTAAGCAACCCCAGCTCCCTCAGCCTCTCCTCACAGGGCTGTGTTCCAAACCCCTCACCAACTTTGTTGCCCTTCTCTGGACACACTCCAGCAAGACAACATCTTTCCTAACTGAGGGGCCCAGAACTGGACACAGTTGACAGGGTGACAGAAAACTGGAAGAATGTCCAGGGGTGTAGTGGAGTCCCATTCTGAAGATATTCAAGTCTGCCTGTATGTGTTCCTGTGTGATCTGCTCTACGTGATCCTGCTCTGACAGGGGGGGTGGACTGAGTGATCTCTTGATGTCCTACAGCCCCCTAACATTCTGTGACTCTGTGATTTACTCCATTCTAAAGATAAACAGTCAGTGGAGACCAAATTGTGAATCAGCATGACTATTCCAGACTGATCTTCATTTAGCAGCTTTCTTCAACTCTGACCTACTTCTTAAATTAAACACTTTAGACATTGCTTGGGGAAATAATTATTTGTAAAGGTTCATTATTTGTGATTCTTTGTCCATCAAGTGAAGAAGTTCTTCCCCATGAGGGTGGTGAGAGACTGGCACAGGTTGCCCAGGGAGTGGTGGAAGCCTCATCCCTGGAGGTTTTTGCAGCCAGGCTGGATGTGGTGTGAGCAACCTGCTGTAGTGTGAGGTGTCCCTGCCCATGGCAGGGGGGTTGGAACTAAATGATGCTTGAGGTCCCTTCCAACCCTGACAACTCTATGATTCCAAGCTGATGTGTGATAGGTGGGGTTTTTGTTTGGTTTTTGGTTTTTTTTTTGGGAGGGGATGATTGTTTGGAGGTAAGTTTTTTTTTTAAAATCTACATTTCAAAATATTTTAATAGATGAACTTAAATTTACTCAAACTATTTTAATTCAAAAGCCTGCCATCATCCTGACTGTAGTCAGTGAGTTACAATAATTAAGGGGGTCCCTTCCCATCTTCACAGATTAGTGATAAATAACAGAATAGAATAAAGCAGGTGGAAGAGACCTTTGAGATCATCACGTCCCACTATCACCCAACACCACCTAATCAACTAAACCATGCAACCCAGCACCCTATCAAGTCTCCTCCAACGATGGTGACTCCACCACCTCCCCAGGTAGCCCATTCAATGGGCAATCACTCTCTCTGTATAAACTTCTTCCTAACATCCAGCCTAAACTCCCTGGTGCAGCCTGAGACTGTGTCTTCTTGTTCTGGTGCTGCCTGCTGGGAGAAGAGACAACCTCTGCCTGGCTACAACCTCCCTTCAGGTAGTTGTAGAGAGCAAGAAGGTCACCCTGGTCTCCTCCTCTCCAGGCTAAGCAACCCCAGCTCCCTCAGCCTCTCCTCACAGGGCTTGTGTTCCAAACCCCTCACAACTTCGTTGCCCTTCTCTGGACACCTTCCAGCAAGTCAACCTCCTTCCTAAACTGAGGGGCCCAGAACTGGACACAGGACTCCAGGGGTGGCCTAACCAGTGCAGTGTACAGGGGCAGAATGACCTCCCTGCTCCTGCTGACCATGCTGTACCTGATGCAGGCCAGGATGCCATTGGCCTTCTTGGCTGCCTGGGCACACTGCAGCCTCATTTTGGCCTACCATCGACCAGCACCCCCAGGTGCCTCTCTGCCTGGCCGCTCTCCAGCCACTCTGACCCCGCCTGCAGCACTGCATGGGGTTGCTGTGGCCAATGTGCAGAACCTGGCACTTGGATGTGTTCAAGCTCCTGCCCTTGGACTCTGCCCATCTGTCCAGCCTGTCAAGGTCCCTCTGCAAAGCCTCTCTGCCCTCCAGCAGATCAACTCCTGCCCCAGCTTGGTGTCGTCCGCAAATGTACTGATGATGGACTCAATGCCCTCATCCAGATCAAACTTGTAGCATTTCAGATTTTTGTTGCAGGAGTGCCACATGAGCAAATATCTGAGGCACTAGTGCCTCATAACTTCTTAAGAACCACTCCTTGCTGCATGAAAGATGGCATTTTATCATGGCTCTTCCATTAAAGCAGCCTTTGTCATGCTAACGCCGTGGCTTTTTTATGTATGTCACCGTTAAACAAATCTTTGGTGTTTGAAACACCAGAGGAATAAATATATATTTTTAGGGGTGGTAGCTTTGGATTCAAAATGTTCTTCTCCTCATAAACACTGAGCTTTTTGTGGTGGGTTAACGCCCATTCTGAAAAGAAACAAAACAGGGTGGAGGGCTTGCAGGTGCTTTGCCCTCCCTGCAGGGCGTTTTCCCCACTGGGAAACTGAGTCTGTTCCACTCCCCCATCCCTGACCAACTAGGGTATAAAAAGCAGGGCATTGCAGTCTTATGCTCCCCTTTTGGCTCCTGTCTCTCACAGATGAGAGCTACTGTGGCTCCCTTCCTGCTCTTCTGCCATGTGGTCAGGCCTGATCCTTCTCCCTGCTGCCTCCGCACCTCTTCAGAGACTGGTTTGTATCTTCTCTTTGTCCCCACTCCCATCCATCTTGTTCTTTGCTCTTGTGAACCCTACCTGTTATTGATTATAATATATTTTTTGTTTTGTTTAAAAAAAACTCTTACCTCTCTATTTCCAAGCTGACTCCATATTATTGTTTGGTGGATTTGCTCCTTCCCTTTTTTTTCCCTATCTGCTGGGAGGGAGGAGCGGGGGAGAGATTCTCAGCCTTGCCCCCATCTGAGCTCTTAACTCCCAGTTAAGGCTTAAACCACCACAGCTTTCCATAAGACACATGCAAAAATAAGCAGAAAGTTCCTGAGTGCAACCTGTTATGGCTTATTGCATCTAGTTTTGGGCTCCCCAGTTCAGGAGGGACAGGGATCTACTCAAGACAGTCCAACAGAGGGCTACAAGGGACTGGAGCACTGCCTTGTGAGGAGAGGCTGAGAGCCCTGGGGCTGGTTAGTCCAGAGAAGAGAAGACTGAAAGGGGATTTAATAAGCATTTATAAATATCTGAGAGCTGGGGCTCAAGAGGGAGGGACAGGCTCTGCTCACTTGCACCCTGTGATAGGACAAGGGGCCATGGATGCAAACTACAGCATAGGAGGTTCCACCTCAACATGAGGAGGAACTTCTCCACTGTGAGAGTCAGAGCACTGGAACAGGCTCCGAGAGAGTTTGTGGATTCTCCTCCGGAGATTTTCCACACCATCTGGATGAGTTGCTGTGTGACCTGCACTAGATTCTCTGGTCCTGCTCTGGCAGGGGGGGTGGACTTGATGATCTCCTGAGGTCCCTTCCAACCCTAACATCCTGTGAGCCTGTGGTGATCCTGTGGTTCCAATGATATAATTGGAATACTTCATCTCCTGTGAAGGCTATTTATTTAATATTTTGAGATACTTCTGTCATCTAAGACAGTATTATCATACACATGGTGGATACATCCCACATATTTCCCCTGACTACAGGAAAGTACTCTGCCTTTGAAGTACAGCAATCCCCTGCCTAGATTCATTATCTCCAAACCCACAACCTTCGAGGCTTTCGTCCTGATAAGGATTTGATTGAATAAATGTAACCTGAGCCCTTGAAATGATGTGTGCATCAGGAAAGCATGTTTGCTGGTTTGCCTCTGTTTCCTGCTTTCTCTGCCAGGACATACGACAATATTCATGATTATTCTTGCTGGAAGTCATTCACACTCAATTTTTAATGTCGTGTCAAACATCTAATAGTCTGAATCAGGGAATGAGGAAACTAATATGCAGGCTCTTATTCCTTGCACTGAGCACTGAGCACGACCTCCCCCTGTAACACAAGAATCCAACCCATTTTTACATCTGCAGAGCATAAAAGTTTGAACGACCTGGAGAATTGTGACTATGAAATTATTTCAACCTCTTCCTGCTTTTCCCCACCATCGCTGTGTTAAGCCACCTACAAAAGTCTTAGCAGAACAAAGGGGAGGTAGAGGAGAGTTGTTATGCAGCTCAGAAATAAGATCTCTCTTTTTCTGAGCTGTTTCAGGGGGATGTATGTAATTCAGATTGTTAATGCAAAGTCCTGCCTGTCTGACTTGGTATTGTATGTCCATGACCTCGGACCATAAGAGATAGCTACCATGCATTGGAAAGATAGGAGAAACCATTAGAAGGAAACAAATATATGCTGCTGTAATTGACTGAAATGTGATGCTCCTTCTACATCAAAAATGAAGCAGGAGATCAAAACCAGAGACAGAAAGACTCAGAATGTTGTGGGAGGGAGGGGGTGGGCACGGGGGTGAAATTACCAGTTATCAGTACTGCATCTTGAAGTCTATTCCAAGCTATTCACACAG
Organism: Colaptes auratus; assembly: GCA_015227895.2. NCBI lineage: Eukaryota > Metazoa > Chordata > Aves > Piciformes > Picidae > Colaptes > Colaptes auratus. The sequence continues at coordinate 42,421,297 of CM037643.1, read as the reverse complement.
ACCCTCAACTGTGGGTTTGTTAATTAATTGCAAAACTTCAAATGATTTTAGGGAAGTCTGAGACAGGTCTATTTTCTTCAGAAGCTCTAGTCCATTATTTTCTGTAGGTTCCTACTGCAACTACCATTTTGCTTGTGACCTGGATGAAGGCACAAAGAGCCCTGTCAGCAAGTTTGCAGATGACACGAAACTCTGTGGAGCAGCTGACTGGAGCACTGCCTGATGAGGAGAGGCTGAGAGCCTGGTTAGTCTGGAGAAGAGAAGACTGAGAGGGGATTTAATCAATGTTTATAAATATCTGAGGGCTGGGGGGCAAAAGGGAAAGGACAGGCTCTGCTCAGTTGCACCCTGGGGTAGGACAAGGGGCAATGGATATAAACTACAGTACAGGAGGTTCCACCTAAACATGAGGAGGAGCTTTTTCACTGTGAGAATCACAGAGCACTGGAACAGGCTCCCCATAGAGGTGGTGGAGTCTCCTTCTCTGGAGATTTTCCAGACCCATCTGGATGCATTCCTGTGTGACCTGTACTAGATTCTGTGGCCATGCTCTGGCAAGTTGGTTGGATTCTCCCTTCCAACCCCTAGCATCCCATGATCCTGTGAAAGCAAATGTCTTTTTTTCTTCCAGTATAACTAGGTGTAAGTATGAATGGAAACATGCACTGAGCAGTCAAATCAGCGAATTTTGTTCTGAGTAGATCACAGTGTTAACAACACTTTACAATCCTTTGAGATGCTTGTCAGGTTTTGGTGTCAGGAACTCCTTATTCCCCATTTGAGTCAATGGAGGTACAGGGACACCTGACACTTAAGAGTTGAACCCACAGAACTTTACAGGAATCCCCACACAGCTGCTGCAGTGTTTAGGTTGCAATTATGAAATCCACATCTGTGTTGCAAATACAAGCAACTATTTGTCATCCTGACCATTTGACTTGCATCAAGATGCTCAGCACGCTCTGTGTGGCTTCTTCATATGCACATTCATTACATAAATAAGCAGCAGCATTCAGAAGAGAACATGAGTGGGCAGTTTGATTGATCCTCCTCACAGCCTGCAGTCATCCCCACTACCCCAGTACGAGAGAATTCTCTTTAGCCTTCTGTGGATTTGGGAAAGTAAAATTCAATCCTGGTTGAAAAACGGCAATTCCTTCCACATATCAGTTGCCACCAAGCAGTTGATTGGTACTGATGACTACCCATGCTCTAGAAAATCTGGAGTTCTCACCCACAGAAAGGAAGCTGGTGGTATACATGTTATGCAAAGCAAGGCTTGCACTCCTTCAACCAAATCTGCATTCTTGAATTATGTACAATAGAACTCCAAGCTAGTCAATGTGAAAGCAAGAGCAACTTAGACCTTATTTTGGAGATCCCCAGCTGGACTTTTATTGGAAGACATTGCTGAAGACTGTAGTTGATAATGAACTAGGAAATAAACCACATAAATTAGCAGGTAAACAAACAGAAGTTATCCTCGCAGATGTCAGCTAGCTGATAAAATTTTAAACCCCTTAATGAATATTCTGACACATTCCTTTCCTTCTTTGTCCTCTAGGATGCCACGATTCAGTGATGAGTCATTTCTAATACTTCCTAACTATGCCAGTGACCATCTCTTCACCCCTATCAATGGATTGCAGGTTGGACAGAAGCAAGTTACGGCCCACTTTTACTAAGGCCAGTTCTCACCAGACCACTAGATACTTGTATTTGCAAAGGAAGCACAGATCACAGAATCACAGAAACATTCAGGTTGGAAAAGACTCTCAGCATCACCAAGGCCACCCAGAACCCTACTCGACAAGGGTCACCCCTAAACCATATCCCCAAGCACCACATCCAAACCACCTGAAACACATCAGGCTTGGTGACTCAACCACCCTCCCTGGCAGCACATTCCAATGCCTGAGCACTCTTGATGGGACTTTTTTCCCCTACTGTCCAGTCTAAACCTACCCTGTTGCAGCTTGAGGCCATTCCCTTTTGTTCTCTTACTAACTCCCTGTGAGAAGAGACCAGCACCTCCTCAAACATCCACACACTCAAAACATTTCATTCCAAGTTCAGGTGTTAGGGTTTTTCCATATGCTTTGTCTTTCTGTGCTGCTCAAGACAAAAAGACTGATCTAAAAACTCCTTCAACACAGATTTGCAACCTTTTGCAAGCATAAGAGGGTATGCGGAATAAAATGTACTTCTCTGAAAGGACAGAGCTGCTTTGCAGAATGTGGCTGGCCAGAAAATCAAAGTGAAATTTTCTGAGAATCTCAGTTAAGGGTCTCCCCTCCCTGTAATTTTCACAAGCCAAGAAAGATATTTCCCTCACAGATGTTTTGTTAAAAATCATTACCTATGAAGGAAAAGTGCTCTGAAAAAAATTTAAAAGAGCTAAGAAACCATAAAATAATTTACAGTCAACTAACTTCAGGGGGAAAAAAAAGGGGGCAAAAAAGAAAAGCCTTTAAAAGCAAAGACCTTAGCCATGGCAGAGCTGAGGAATCCCACCTGCTTAAAGACAGACCATGAGCCAGCAATGTGCTCTTGTGGGCAAGAAGGCCAGTGCCATTCTGGGGTGGATTAGACAGGTTGTGGTTAGTAGGTTGAGAGAGGTTCTCCTCCCCCTATACTCCACCCTGATAAGCCTGAACATTGTGTCCAGTTCTGGGCCCCTCAGTTCAAGAAGGACCTCAGGGAACTGCTTGGAAGAGTCCAGTGCGAGCCACAAAAATGATGAAGGGAGTGGAACATCTCCCTTATGAGGAGAGACTGAGGGAGCTGGGGCATTTAGCTTAGGGAAAAGGAAACTGAGAGGTGACCTCACTCATGTTTATAAAGATGTAAAGTGTGAGTGCCAAGAGGATGGAGCCAGGCACTACTTGGTGATGCCCAATGACAGGACAAGGGGCAGTGAGTGGAAGTTGAGGCATAGGAGGCTCCATGGAAACAGGAGGGGAAACAAAACAAGTGAGGTGACAGAACACTGGAACAGGCTGCCCAGGGAGGTTGTGGAGTCTCCCTCTCTTCAGATATTCAGAACTTGCCTGGATGTGTTCCTGTGTGATCTGGCATAGGTGATCCTGCTCTGGCAGAGGCGGGTTGGACTGGATGAGCTTTCAAGGCCCCTTTCAGCCCCTAACATTCCGTGTGTGATTCTGTATGATTCGGACCAGCCCACAGTGCTGGATTAACACTGACCCACATGAAGACAAAATGGGAAAGGTTTACTTTTACTGTGACTCAGCTGTACAAGTTCTCTAGATCCACAGGGCTGCATTATGTGGTTCAGTGCCAGACGGATAGCCATAGCTGTAAGCCATCCAGTACAGACGACTGCAACAATACATTTCTCAGATGTGCTTATCTGCAGCAGATAACACAAAAATGGTTCTATTTATCTGAACTGCAGAAAGTGAGCTGTTTAATATTGCTTATCTTAACTTAAGGTCCATAAATCCAGTGTTTTATATGTCAATACACTGCAACCCCCCCACTCAAGTGTCCTCATTCACACATGGTCTTCTGCAAAACCAATCCTCATCCCACCCAAACAGGTCTAACATGGACAAAGCTACCTCTTACACCTAACACCTACTCACCTCTTCCAACTCAGTGGATCATTAAACAATAGTATTAGTATAATGAATACCATAATAATTACAATAATAATATTGTGATAATACTCTAATTCTGGTTCAGTTGCAGCCAAGTGCGGCAAGAAACAGTGACCCATCATTCCTCTTCATTCTCAGCTTTCAAGCCATCCATTTACAATTCCTACTGTTGTGCTGGTCTCTGTAGAAGTCTCTACGGATGTTTTCCTAGAGATAAGAATTGATAACTGGTAGTCTGATACAGGCTAATAACTGGAAGGTGCAATATAGTGCTGGCAATGGTTAATGCTGTCCCATTGACCAAACGACCCCAGACATTGTCAGTTGGGCCCAGCTGAAGCAATTAATAACTGGAGAGAAAAGGTTAGTAAATATCCTTTGGATATTTGTGTACTTGACAAACCCTGCCCACTTTCCTCCACCCCACTCCTGTTTTAGAAATGTTTTGTTTTGTTGTTTTTCATAATTGAATATGGGCACAAGGTAAGAGGCCTGAAGAAAAATACTGCCTGAATATGCCAAAAAATAAATCATTCTGGATCAGAAGTTTTTAAATCAACAGCTGCTTCCCACATGAGTTCTTCCTTTGAAACCTACTGGATACAAGTGACAGCCAGCTACTCTTCCATTCCCCCATATCACAAAGAAACATAATGATAAGAGCTTAAGAGTAACAGAAAACAAGGCCAGGGTATTCATCAAGGTTCAACAGAATTAGGTGAATAGGCTTGATTAGAAATTGATGCTCAAAGCTCCAGGAGTGTAAACAGAAAGTTTTCCCCCATGCACTATGGATCTGCATCTCTCCAATGCTGTAAGCTCTGTTCATGTCCAGGGAACACAACAAAACACGATCACTGATCAGAAATTGCTCTCAAAATGTTCCTACCATTTTTAATCCTAAGTACATGAATACTCACTATCATCCAGAATGATCTCTCTATCTTACAAAACATTCATATTAGAAAGGGAAATTACAAATTGCCTTTGCCCAGTGAGAATCACCAGCACAGAGTCATAGAATTGTGAGGGCTGGAAGGGCCCTCAAGGATCATGGGGTTGCAACCCCCTGCCATGGGCAGGGACACCTCACACTGCATCAGTTTGTTCAGAGCCACATCCAGCCTGGCCTTAAAAACCTCCAGGGATGAGGCTGCCACCACTTTTCCAGGCAACTTGTTCCAGTGTCTCACCACCCTCATGCTGAAGAACTTCTTCCTAATGTCTTATGTAAATCTCCCTCCTCTAGTTTTATTCCATCCCCCCCCAGTCTATCACTACTATCACTAAAATTCCTTCTCCACCTTTCTTGTAGCCCCCTTCAGATACTGGAAGGCTGCAATAAGGTCTCCTCAGGGCCTTCTCTTCTCCAGACTGAACAGCTCCAACTCTCTCAGTCAGTCCAGCACCAGGAGAGGTGCTCTAGCTGTGTTTTGTATGAGATCAGCATAGTTATGCCATTCAAAGAGTGTCTGTTTACACTGAGACACCACTCTCTACCTTTATAACCAAACACTTAAAGTAAATAAAAAGACAAGGAGAGGACAACATGCTCCAGTGTAGTGATACTCGGATCTCCAATGACCATTCACGTTCTGCTATCTTGTACAGAGGAGCTAGACATTTACCAGTTCACAGAATATCATTGTTTATTATTTCACATATGTACATAGATATCTAAGTGCAGAAAGATGCAAATCCAGGCACTGTGGTAATTCTGCATCTGCTTCTATAATTGACTTTTGTTAAATTCAGTGAGATAGTAAGAGAGAGAACCAGTTCAGCTACGGAGTGAACTGGGCTGCACTTCAGAAAGCCTTCACAGCATCACAGTATCGCTGAGGTTGGAAGAGACTTCAAAGATCATCGAGTCCAACCTGTCCCCACAGACCCCATGACTAGACCATGGCACCAAGTGCCACGTCCAGTCCCCTCTTGAACACCTCCAGGGACAGTGACTCCACCACCTCCCTGGGCAGCACATTCCAATGGCGAATGACTCTCTCAGTGAAGAACTTTCTCCTCACCTCGAGCCTGAACTTCCCCTGGTGCAGCTTGAGACTGTGTCCTCTTCTTCTGGTGCTGGTTGCTAGAGAGAAAAGGCCAACCCCTTCCTGGCTACAACCACCCTTCAGGTAGTTGCAGAGAGAAATGAGGTTGTCCCTGAGCCTCCTCTATGCGAGGCTAAGCAACCCAGCTCCCTCAGCCTCTCCCTATAGGGCTTGTGCTCAAGGCCTCTCCCCAGCCTCATTGCCCTTCTCTGGACACCTTCAAGTGTCTCAATGCCCTTCTGAAACTAAGGGGCCCAGAACTGGACACAGGACTCAACGTGTGGCCTAACCAATGAAGGGTACTGGGGCAGAATGACCTCCCTGCTCCTGCTGGCCACACTATTCCTAATACAGGCCAGGATACCATTGGCCTTCTTGGCCACTTGGGCACACTGCTGGCTCATGTTCAGGCAGCTGTCGATCAGTACCCCCAGGTCCCTCTCTGTTTGGCAGCTCTCCAGCCACTCTGACCCCAGCCTGTAGCTCTGCATGGGGTTGCTGTGGCCAAAGTGCAGCACCTGGCACTTGGACTTGTTGAATGCCATCCTGTTGGACTCCGCCCATCTGTCCAGTCGGTCGAGGTCCCTCTGCAGAGCTCTTCTGCCCTCTAACTGATCAAAATCTGCTCCCAACTTGGTGTCATCCTCAAATTTGCTGATGACTGTCTCAATCCCCTCATCCAGATCATCAATGAAGATATTAAAGAGGATGGTGCCCAGCACTAATCCCTGGGGGATGCCACTGGTGACTGGCCTCCAGCTGGAGGTGGCACCATGATAATTTCAAAACCCTAGGACCTCTGTTTCAAGGACATCTCACTAACTACTGAAGCAGAATGAAGCATTCTCATGTGAGGAAAACTTCAGGGCAAAAATAGCCTTTGAGTGAGTCACACAACGTTAGCAGAAAAGTTAGCCTTTGACAATTTTCAAGGACAACTCAGAATTATTTCAGAGATTGGCTTTTGCTCTTAAATCCAGCATGCCGAGGTTTAGAATGACCTGTAAGGCACAGCCTTCATTTACCTCATATTGCAACAGAAATCACCTGCATGCTGAGCAGTTAGTAAGTTTAGGCAAAGACACTGTCACATTCCAACGAGTATCCTGAAGCTCATTGTCCAACCACAGCCCAAAAGGTTTAACTGAAATGCTCTTTCAATACTGACATCCTTACACCATCCCTTTCCTGTGGTAACAACGCCTTGGCTCTGTTATCACTGCCTCTGTTGCCTTCCTAACCAAAACCAGCACCAAAGCTCTCTGAATATTTTACATATGTTAAAAATTTACTGCAGGGCACTTGCACAAACCACATCTAAGTCTGAAGGTTAAACTACAGTTGATTTTGCTGGACTGCCAGGCACTGCAGCAGAAACATCACTGCAGGTCTTCCAGATTGTTCCATCTGAGAGTAATGAAGAAGTAACAGATGCTCTCTACTGCTCCAGAGAGGTATTCTAGCTGAGGTCATCCACTGCAAAATTAGGCATCATCTTGTGCTGAGAGTTATGAAAATGTTTCCCTACCTTTCTGAATCAGGACCTTAATAATGATGAAAAACACAAACACCCTCAACACAAAGGATATCACTCCTTGCCAAGGATATTGCAGAGTCTGCTTTGGCCTCTCTGGGCTTTTCATCTTTCCACCTGAAAGCAATGCTAATGCTCAGGTACAGCACTTCAGCCAATCAAGTCAAGAGGGATGAGTCTGCCCTTCAACTTTACTTTGGCATGACTTGTAGAGATTATTTGATGAGCAATTAGATGCAAGAAATGTCCTTTTCTCAAAAAAACCTACAGATTTATTAGGAAGAATGTACCCACCTTGCTGCAATGCTTTCCCTATATTCTGTCACTCAACTGGAGAAGGACAATGCCACATACACTTCCCCCCTCCAAATTTCCCCTGGTGGTTAGGAGCAATACCTTATGCTTTATCTCCCCCAGCCAGTATAGCTATTCTCAGAGATGCTCCCGATGAAGGTGCTGTGACACCATTCCCCACAGGTACACAAGATGTTAGGGGTTGGAAGGAACCTCCAGAGATATTGAGTCCAACCCCCCTGCCAGAGCAGGACCATAGAATCCAGCACAGGTCACACAGGAATGCATCCAGATGGATTTTAAAAGTCTCCAGAGAAAGAAACTCTACTACTTCTCTGGAGAGCCTGTTCCAGTGCTCTGTGAGCCTCACACTGCGAATAATACAATACAATAAATCCAGGTTGGAAGAGACCTTCAAGATCATCACGTCCAACCTATCAACCAATCCAACCCACCTAAACAACTAGATCATGGCACCAAGCACCCCATCAAGTCTCCTCCTGAATACCTCCAGTGATGGTGACTCCACCACCTCCCTGGGCAGATCATTCCAATGGGCAATCACTCTCTCTGTAGAGAACTTCTTCCTAACATCCAGCCTAAACCTCCCCTGGTGCAGCCTGAGACTGTGTCCTCTTGTTCTGGTGCTGCCTGCCTGGGAAAAGAGACCAACCTCTGCCTGGCTACAACCTCCCTTCAGGGAGTTGTAGAGAGCAAGAAGGTCACCCCTGAGTCTCCTTTTCTCCAGGCTAAGCAACCCCAGCTCCCTCAGCCTCTCCTCATAGGGTTTTCCAAACCCCTCCCCAGCTTTGTTGCCCTTCTCTGGACACGTTCGAGCAAGTCAACATCCTTCCTAAACTGAGGGGCCCAGAACTGGACACAGGACTCAAGCTGTGGCCTAACCAGTGCTGAGCACAGGGGCAGAATGACCTCCCTGCTCCTGCTGGCCACACTCTTCCTTGTTGTAGAATGGCTTAAATCTAAGGGACATGACTCTGTGGAACAGCTACTTGAGCAGAATGTGTAGGCCTTACTCCATCTTGTTGTTTACTGCTCATAGTTAGCTGACTTGCTGAAGCAGCAAGGTCACTATGGCCTCGTAGCTGTTCTCGCAGCTGTGTGTTTGTAAGATAATTGGATGGGAAAGGAAGAGCTAGTGAGAAGGGAGTTTTCTTGGAATGTACACAGAGCCTTTGATATTGTACACAGACTAATTGCAGGTGGGCTGGATATTATAATGTTGCCTTCAGTCAGAGACCAATAGAATAGTGACGCTTGTGCATATTTAGCTGAGATGCTATATAAGCTGTGTATCCGGGCAATAAAGTTGAAGCATGCTTATCAATCACATTGATTGCTGCTGTCTTCCCTCGCCGCTCTCCGATACTTCCTGATGCAGGCCAGGATGCCATTGGCCCTCTTGGCTGCCTGGGCACACTGCAGGCTCATGTTCTTCTGCCGTTCTTCCTCATGTTGAGGTGGAACCTCTTGTGCTGTAGTTTGCATCCATTGCTCCTTATCCTATCTCAGGGTACAACTGAGCAGAGCCTGTCCCCTCCCTCTTGACCCCCAGCCCTCAGATATTTATAAACATTTATTAAATCTCCTCTCAGACTTCTCCAGGCTAACCAGCCCCAGGGCTCTCAGCCTCTCCTCAGAGGTACAAAGTTGAGCAAGTCACTTATTAGAAGAAATAGTTGGTGGTTCCAACCATCTGGTGATTCCTAGCTGCTGTGTCCCAGTACAAGTGAGCTCCCAATATTTTCCTTAAGGACTTGGCTTAAGCAGACCAGGCTCCATCAACATAAGGCTGTCTTTCACCCCTCGAGCTCTGAACTGTGCAACATGCAGAGCTAGGAGAGTGTGGGCTGCAGATTTTATACCACGGCAGGCCAGGGGGACTTGTCATTTTACTTGTTTGCTCTCAGTGGCAGCCTGATGCAAGTTCCTATGCAAAAATATGTGCAATGTCAGACTGGCCAGGAAAGTAACACACCTCACCCTTGGGTGAATCTGAAAGCCAGTGCTTTTCTGATTAAATGAATCAAGCAACACTTGCCCCTCATTTGCACCAGCAAAACTCCACTACTCTTTGCCAGACCTCTTCAGCGTGGTTGGGGTTGCAGGTAAGAAGACAAACAGAGATTCATGATAAAAAAATTCAGCCTATTAGGACCAATTTTTTCTCAGAAAAGTGGGAGTCCTGCTTACACACTTAAACAACCATGCTCTGCAAGACTTGGTTAATACTCTGTGAGGTTATGCAGTGCAAATTAGCCACAGATTGGGGGAGATAAGGAATCAATGGTTTGAGCTGTTGCATCTGTGTTTGTCCTTTTCAGTTCATGTGTACAAGCTTTCACAGCCTCACAGCCCGCACTTTGTTACATCAGGCACTGTTACAGTATCATAGTATCACAAAGGATGGAAGAGACCTCAAAGATCATCGAGTCCAACCTGTCACCACAGACCCCATGACTAGACCATGGCACCAAGTGCCACATCCAATCCCCTCTTGAACACCTCCAGGGACGGTGACTCCACCACCTCCCTGGCAGCACATTCCAATGGCGAATGACTCTCTCAGTGAAGAACTTTCTCTCACCTCCAGCCTAAACTTCCCCTGGTGCAGCTTGAGACTGTGTCCCCTTGTTGGTGCTGCTTGCTAGAGAGAAGAGACCAAGCCCTTCCTGGCTACAACCACCTTCAGGTAGTTGTAGAGAGCAATGAGGTCTCCCTTGAGCCTCCTCTTCTCCAGGCTAAACAACCCCAGCTCCCTCAGCCTCTCCTCACAGGGCTGTGCTCAAGGCCTCTCCCCAGCCTTGTTGCCCTTCTCTGGACACCTTCAAGTGTCTCGATGTCCTTCTTAAACTGAGGGGCCCAGAACTGGACACAGGACTCAAGGTGTGGCCTAACCAAAGCAGAGTACAGGGGCACAATGACCTCCCTGCTCCTGCTGGCCACACTGTTCCTGAGCCAGGCCAGGATGCCATTGGCCTTCTTGGCCACCTGGGCACACTGCTGGCTCATGTTCAGGCAGCAGTCACTCAGCACCCCCAGATCCCTCTCTGTTTGGCAGCTCTCCAGCCACTCTGACCCCAGCCTGTAGCTCTGCATGGGGTTGTTGTGGCCAAAGTGCAGCACCTGGCACTTGGACTTGTTGAATGCCATCCTGTTGGACTCTGCCCATCTGTCCAGTCAGTCGAGGTCCCTCTGCAGAGCCCTTCTACCCTCTAACTGACCAACATCTGCTCCCAACTTGGTGTCACCTGCAAATTTGCTGATGACTGTCTCAAACCCCTCATCCAGATCATCAATGAAGATATTAAAGAGGATGGTGCCCAGCACTGATCCCTGGGGGACACCACTGGTGACTGGCCTCCAGCTGGAGTGGCACCATTCACCACCACTCTCTGGGCTCAGCCTCCAGCCAGTTCCTAACCCAGCACAGAGTGCTGCTGTCCAAGCCACGAGCTGACAGCTTAGCCAGCAGCTAAGCAAGTATAGGTGTTAAGAGCCTGGAGAGCGGCTCATACTTTTTGTTCTTTTCAATAATGTGTAAAACTTGCAAGGCCTAAAACCAAACCAAACCAAACCAAACCAACAACACACTACACAAATACAAATTAAAAGTAAAAACAAACAGGCTGGGGAGTGGGGCAGGGAGCAATTTAAGAAAATTCAACAAGGGTGAGGGTTTGAGTCTTGCACTTGGAAAAGAACAACCCCATGGATCAGTACAGGTTGGGCACTGACCTGTGGGAGAACAGTGAAGGGAAAAAGGACCTGGAAGTCCTAGTGGATGGAAGGTTGACTGTGAGCCAGCAATGTGCCTTTGCGGCCAAAACGGCCAATGCCATCCTGGGGTGGATTAGAAGGGCTGTGGCTTGTAGGACAAGAGAGGTTCTCCTCCCCCTCTACTCTGCCCTGGTGAGGCTGCATCTGGAATATTGTGTCCAGTTCTGGGCCCCTCAGTTCAAGAGGGACAAGGAACTACTAGAGAGTGTCCAGTGTAGAGCCACAAAGATGATTAGGGGAGTGGCACAACTTCCTTACAATGAGAGACTGAAGGAGCTGGAGCTTAGAGAGAGGTGACCTCATTCATGTTCATAAAGATGTGCAGGGTGAATGCCAAGAATGTGGAGTCAGGCTCTGCTGGGTGATGCCCAATGACAGCACAAGGGGCAGTGGGTGGAAGCTGAGGCATAAGAAGTTCCATGGAAACAGGAGGAAATTTTTTTCCCTGTGAGGTGACAGAACACTGGAAGAGGCTGCCAGGGGGGTTGTGGAGTCTCCCTCTCTGGAGATATTCAAGCCCCACCTGGATGTGTTCCTGTGTGATCTGGTCTAGCGCTATGCATAGCTTGATGCACTGGGCAGTACAGGCCTGTGCAATTTCATTCCTGATTCATTTTCTTTTGTGGGCGATAAGGTTGCTTTCAGAATCATGATGAGCACAAGCTACAATAGAAGATAGATAAATAAGGCCAAATAAATATCATTCATTCCCTTTTTGAAATGCCTTGTATCTGAAGTTCCTAGTTCAGACCTGGAGAAATAGGGGTCCTAAGGTCAGTCTTTGTTAGGAGTCAAAAGAAATTTAACTGGAGATTAGAGAAGAGCAACACCGGACACGAAGTTGGTGTTAAAAAATAGGGTGTCCATGTTGAAAGGAGGTTTTCTAGGCATGAAATGCATGGGAAGATGCTTTCCAGAACCTCTGAGATTCTGAGGGTTTTATAATTTCATTTTAATTTATTGTGACCATTTTAGGCTGTGCCTTTAAGAAAGGGACAGTTGCTGGAACGCTCTGGCTGGATGTTTTGGTGAAATAATTGAAAACAAAGATAAAGTCTAAACGAATTTCGTTGGTAGATTGGTAGAATGCAACTTTAAGTTTTAGTTCTGTTTGAATTTCAGTTCAGTTCTGTCTGTTCCTGCCTGCCTGTCTGTTTCAGTCTCTCTCTGAGCAACAGCTGCTGGACAGAGTTAACCTTGAATTAACAAAGCCAGCAGATAAGAAACTAATTCTGGCATATGCTTTGAGCTAACAGAATTTTCCTCCTTAATAATTACCTTTTCTCTGTCTCTAACCCTATTTGGGAACAAAAGGGAGGTAGGGGGAGAGAGGGGGTACAAGAGGGGGGGACCCTCCTGGCTGGAGGAGGGAGTTTTATTCTGTATTACGTTCTTTGCTGTATATTTCTGTATATATTGTAAATACTGTATGTTGTGTATATATCCATCTGCATTTCATTCTACTTGTAAATATAGCTCACATTCATTTGCTTCTCCGACTGAGTTAGCTGTGGTTTCTTTGTGTGTGTGGGGAGAACGTTCTCTCACCACCACATTTACTTATAACAGCAAATAGAATAGGATTAAAGCATGATAAAAACAGAGTATTAACAAGCACGGACCCTCCATCCAATCCATGCATCATCCACAGCATCACAGCTATCACAAGGTTCTTAAGTTTCAAACCCAAACAGCTGTGGCACTGCTTTTCACTCAGGATGTGATGAGAAATTGATAGAAAAGCCTAAGCATCATTTTCTTTCTTTAGCCATGGAAAATGTAACTTTCATTTCTTCACATGGGTTTGCTTTCTTGTTGTGTTTTCCCCTGATGCATCACCCTATTCTGATTAGACTCTTTTCGCATTTTAGCTGCTATCAGTTTCATCTCATAACAAAGCTCCACAGCAATTCCATCTGCTTTATAGCTTTATCCCTGCATCGTGCAGGGAGCGCACACCGCTGAGATGAGCATAAGCTGGTTGCATTACACAGTCAGTGACAAGCTCAACGCTGCCAGGCACTCACTAACCAGAATTCCCTTTGGCCACTTTTCATCCAAATGGGACAGTTCAATAAGAAGTGTTGGACTGTCACCTTCAACTTCAAGCAGTTCCTCTCAACACAGTTCAGTGTAACTCTATCAGGCCATGTCTTGTATCAACAAAAAGCACTCCTCAAAATGTTTGAACTACTTCTCATCTACTCCATTTGAGGTTCTTGCTGTTTGAAAAGCTAACCTGAAGGAAGGAAATGCATCTGTTCAGTTCCAAAGGCCAAACTAAAGGTAGTGAAGGAGATTGGGATTTCTTAATCCTGTGTTTCATAGGGAGCATGAAAGGAATATTTTCCATTAGGAGCTTCGTTCAGACAGAAGCTTTCTCCCACCTCATATCACAGAACTATTGAGGCTGGAATAGACCTCTGAGCTATGAGGTCAGCCTATGAGCTAACACCACCACATCAGACCATGGCACATCCGATCTTCCCTTAAACACCTCCAGGGATGGTGACTCCAGCACTGCCCTGGGCAGTCCATTCCAGTGCCTGATTCCCCTTTCCACAAGGAAGTGCTTCTTAACATCCAACCTAAACCTCCCTTGGTACAGCTGCATATCAGTATGTATCCAGTTTGTGTCCAGTTCTGGGCCCCTCAGTTTAAAAAGGACATTGAGACACCTGAACATGTCCAGAGAAGGGCAACAAGGCTGGGGAGAGGCCTTGAGCACAAGCCCTGTGAGGAGAAGAGGAGGCTCAGGGGAGACCTCATTGCTCTCCTCAACTATCTGAAGGGTGGTTGTAGCCAGAAGGGGCTTGGTCTCTTCTCTTAAGCAACCAGCACCAGAACAAGAGGACACAGTCTCAAGCTGCACCAGGAGAAGTTTAGGCTGGAGGTGAGGATAAAGTTCTTCACTGAGAGAGTCATTCGCCATTGGGATGTGCTGCCCAGGGAGGTGGTGGAGTCACCATCCCTGGAGGTGTTCCAGTGGGGACTGGACGTGGCACTTGGTGCCATGGTCTAGTCATGAGGTCTGTGGTGACAGGTTGGACTCGATCTATGAGGTCTCTTCCAGCCTTGGTGATTCTGTGATTCTGTATCTGTATCAATATCAGCTATGTCACAGATATGTATCAATAGCAGGGAAAAAAAGGTTTCTGTACAACTTACATTCACTATTATCAAAAGTAAGATGAAAACACAACACTGTGACTTGGCTCTGCAAGCTTGGCATCCTATCAACCATACACTGAGCAGGACTTGAATTCCCCCTAACCCCCTCTAACCCAAGGAAACAGGAGCCCTGCAATCTCTCCAAGCATTTGCAGCGTGAGGTTTAGTTGATTAGATAGTGTTGGATGACAAGTTGGACTCGATGACCTCAAAGGTTTTTTCCAACCTGGTTAATTCTACTCTATTTGATTTAAATATTACCAGCAGGACAAAAGTAAAATCTACAACTTGACTGTTTGGGCTCTCTCACTAGCTGATGAACCTTTCCCTAGCTTCTAATACAGATTTCTTATTTTCATTTTCTAATAAGCAAAGAATTAAGCTTGCTTCAGGGAAAGGAAAATGAGGCAATTTTACCCATTTTGCCTCCTAGTGATTGCTACCTTGCCAGATAAAGAAATACCATTAGTTATCTGTTTCATAACTACTCTGCAAAAGCCTTCATTGTGAAGAAGGAGCTATGAAGGATTTGAAACAGCGAGCGTAGCTTTGATTTTATGCAAGAAAGCACAGCCTGAGGAAGGAATGTGAGTCGTGGATTTGTTTGTAACTGCCTAGCAGACAAAACTCCTGACTCTTTTCAGTGAACAATCCCGTTACAAACCATGACCATCAGTTGCTCAAATAAATGCATTAGCTGAGACTGCTAAGTCTGTGCATGGTGTGAAGTTTTTGTGCTGCTGTGATACAAGTATACACACTTCACACAGACTGCATCACCTATCATATATTCTGGGGGGGGTTTAGTCTAGAGAAAAGGTGGCTGAGGGGAGAACTTATCTCTCTCTACGACTACCTAACAACAGGTTTTAGCATGGTGGGAGTCAGTCTCTTCTAACAAGCAATAGAATCCTAGAATCGTCAGGGTTGGAAGGGACCTCAAGGATCATCCAGTTCCAAACCCCCTGCCATGGGCAGGGACACCTCACACTGCAGCAGATTGCTCACAGCCACATCCAGCCTGCCCTTAGAAACCTCCAGGGGTGAGGCTTCCACCACCTCCCTGGGCAACCTGTGCCAGTGTCTCACCACCCTCATGCTGAGGAACTTGTTCCTAACATCCAACCTGAATCTACCCACTTCTAGTTTTGCTCCATTCCCCCCAGTCCTATTGCAACCTGACATCCTAAAAAGTCCCTCCCCAGCTTTCTTGTAGACCCCCTTAGGATACTTGAAGGCCACAAGCAGGTCTCCTCGGAGCCTTCTCCGGATTGAGCAACCCCAACTCTCTCAGTCTGTCTCCATAGGAGAGGAGCTCCAGCCCTCTGATCATACTCTCAGCCCTTCTTGGGACACTTTTCAGCACTTCTAGATCCTTCTTGTAACAGGGGCTCCAGAACTGGACACAGTACTTCAGGTAGGGTCTCACAGAACAGTGTAGAGGGGGAGGACAAGAGGAAAGCCTGAAGTTGCACCAGGGGAGGTTTAGGCTGATAGTAGGAAATATTTCATCAACAAAAAGGGTTGTCAAGCACAAGAACAGGCTGCCCAGGGAAGTGGTGAAGACACCATCCTTGGAGATATTTGAAAGATGTGTGGATGTGGTGCTGAGGGACATGCTTAAGTGGTGCCAGGTTAAAAGTTCAATGATCTTAATAGCCTTTTACAATCTAAATGATTCTGTGATTCCACAATGCTAAATAATCACAGAAGCACAGAAACACTCAGGTTGGAAAAGACTCAGAATCACCAAGTCCAACCCAGAACCCTGTTCTACAACCCTATTCACCCCTGAATCATATCCCCAAGCAACACATCCAAACAACCTGTAAACACATCCAGGCTTGGTGACTCCACCATCTCCCTGGGCAGCACATTCCAATGCCTGACCACTCCTGATGGGAAAGAACTCCTCCTAATGTCCAGCATAAACCTACCCAGTCACAGTTTGAGGCTGTTCCCTCTTATTCTATCACTAATTACCTGTGAGAAGAGACCAGCAGCAGCCTTTCCACAACATCCTTTCAGGTAGTTGTAGACAGCAATGAGGTCTCCCCTCAGCCTCCTCTTTTTCAAACTAAACAGCTCCAGCACCGTCAGTTGCTCTTCATCAGATTTATTCTCCAGGCCCTTCACAGCTTCCTTGCCCTCCTCTGCCCTGGCTCCAGCACCTCCACATCTCTCTTGTATTGAGGGCGCCCAAACCTGGACAACAATACTTGAGATGTGGCCTCACCAGCGCTGAGTGCCAGGGGACAATCTTCTCTCTGCTCCTGCGGGACACAGCATTTTCTAATCCCATCCAGGATGCCATTGGCTTTCTTGGCCCCCTGGGCACACTGCTGGCTCCTATTGAGCTGCTTGTTGATTAATCCACAATTGGTTGCAAACTATTTTCCTTCCAGTTTCTTGAACTGAACTGTTGCATTACTGCTTTGGGAATTTGGAGGGAGAGGGGAAAGCAGATTACCGTTCCTTTTCAAAGGGTATTCTGATGATGCAAGAGGTAAAAACAAGTCATGAGATGTGGAAGATGATGAATTAGTACTGCTGCTGAACTCTGCACTACTGAAACCATGCTTTGGCATATTGTCCAGAGCATGAAGACTCAATTTTCAAGCTTGCCACTGAACATGCACTTGTGGGAAGGCAAAAGAGAAAAATATAGAGAGAGACCTTTGATTTAGTGAGAAAGGTTAACAAACAATGACATGAAAATAAAAGTCTGGCTGTTTTCCATGTTATATCATAGAATCATTAAGGTTGGGAGAGACCTCAAAGACCATCAAGTCCAACCTGTCACCCAACACCTCATGACCACTAAACCATGGCTTCAAGTGCCACGTCCAATGCCCTCTTGAACACCTCCAGGGATGGTGACTCCACCGCCTCCCTGGGCAGTACATTCCAACGGCTAACAACTCTCTCTGTGAAGAACTTTCTCCTCACCTCCAGCCTAAACTTCCCCTGGAACAGCTTGAGACTGTGTGCTCTGTTCTGGTGCTGGTTGCCTGGGAGAAGAGACCAACCCCCACCTGGCTACAACCTCCCTTCAGGTAGTTGTAGAGAGCATGGTTTAGATTTATATTTTGTCCAGCTATAGACATAGTACTGCGTCCAGTTCTGGAGCCCCTATTCCAAGAGGGATCTGGAGGTGCTGGAACGTGTCCAGAGAAGGGCCACGAGGATGAGCAGAGGGCTGGAACACCTCTCCTATGAGGACAGACTGAAGGAGTTGGGGCTGTTCAGTCTGGAGAAGAGAAGGCTCTGAGGTGACCTCATTGTGGCCTTCCAGGATCTGAAGGGGGCCTACAGGAAGGCTGGGGAGGGACTTTTCAGGCTATCAGGGAGTGATAGGACTAGGGGGAATGGAATGAAGCTGGAGGTGGGGAGATTCAGGCTACATGTGAGGAGGAAGTTCTTCACCATGAGGGTGGTGAGGCCCTGGAATGGGCTGTCGAGGGAGGTGGTTGAGGCCCCATCCCTGGAGGTGTTTAAGACCAGGCTGGATGAGGCTCTGGCCAGCCTGATCTAGTGTAGAGTGTCCCTGCCCATGGCAGGGGGGTTGGAACTGGATGATCCTTGTGGTCCCTTCCAACCCTAACTGAAACTATGAAACATTAAAAGCCCACAAAAGTAACTAAATCCCCAAAGCACAGAAAGTTTGGAAAGTTCCCTTTGAAAATGTTTAGGCTCTGGTTCTGCCCAGAGATTACAAAGGCAAACTTAAGAATTAAAAGCAAAAATGAGACAAGCCCAGTGGTCAGAGTGAATGACTCCCCACAGGGTAGACGCTTGCAAATAAAACACTAATTATTTCTCAATCACTGCCATTTTCTAGATGCAAAGAATTCTCCTGGCATTTTCATTAATGAAGCATTTTGGAAGGCGAGCATTTGCGTTACTATGGTTAAAATACAATTTCAGGTTGATAATGAGGTGATTTGTTTGGGCACGTGGCAGGGGGCACGTTTACATGTGAAGTTATAGCATTTGTAGAAGGCCTGGTTACAAAGACAACTATTTCTGTGGTTGGAACGACGACAACAACAACAAAAAAAAACCCAACACATCTTACTGTTTTTTAAAGATGATTTTCATGTGTTAATAATGCTAATAATGTGTCCAGTTCTGGGCCCCTCAGTTTAAGAAGGACATTGAGACTCTTGAATGTGTCCAGAGAAGGGCAACGAGGCTGGGGAGAGGACTTGAGCACAAGCTCTATGAGGAGAGGCTGAGGGAGCTGGGGTTGTTTAGCCTGGAGAAGAGGAGGCTCAGGGGAGACCTTCTTGCTCTGTACCACTCCCTGAAGGGAGGCTGTAGCCAGGTGGGGGTTGGTCTCTTCTCTCAGGCAACCAGCACCAGAACAAGAGGACACAGTCTAGAGCTGCGCCAGGGGAAGTTTAGGCCAGAGGTGAGGAGAAAGTTCTTCCCAGACAGAGTTGTTTGCTGTTGGAATGTGCTTGCCCAGGGAGGTGGTGGAGTCACCATCCCTGGAGGTGATCAAGAGGGGATTGGATGTGGCCCTTGAAGCCATGGTTTAGTAGTCATGAGGTGTTGGATGACAGGTTGGATTTGATGATCTCTTTTCCAACCTTACTGATTCTGTGATTCTATGAAAACAAACAAACAAATAAATAATTAGTTACCTACACATAAATACAAAATAAAATCAATAGTCTATCCAGCTGAGACATGGATGTCATCACACAAAAACTGCTGTCTGCCTGCTGCTGTCTGAAAAATGCCTGTAGAATAAAATTACCAGGGGTTTGGAGCACCTCTGCTGTGAAGACAGGCTGAGGGAACCGAGGTTGTTCAGCCTAGAGAAGAGAAGGCTTCAGGGAGACCTAATTGCAGCCTGAAAGGGGCTACAAGAAGGATGGCGAGATGGATGGAGGATGTTTACACAAGCTTGCAGTGACAGGCCAAGGGGCCATGGCTTGAAGCCAGAGAACAACAGATTTAGATTGGATGTTAGGAATAAGTTCTTCACCATAAGGGTGGTGGAACACTAAAACAGGTTGTCCAGGAGGTGGTTGGGGCTTCATCCCTGGGGATTTTCAAAGTGAGCTGTGACAGGGCTCTGGGCAGCCTGATCTACTGAAGGATGCCCCTGCTGATGGCAGAGGGGCTTGGAATAGATGACGTTTGGAGGTCCCTTCCAACCCAGACCATTCTATAATTCTATGATCATATTCAGAAGGGTTTCTCAGAGGAAAGAAAAGCAACTGGGGGAAAAAATAGCATTACCTAGCATTCTGTGATTCACTGAAATGAATTTATGCAAGGCGTTTGGCACATATCAAAACAACTCGCTCCCTTTCAAATTCCTGTCTTTCCACTGCTGAAGATTCTTCATTATTTCCCTGTATCTTTGTAAATGTTATGGAGATAAATTCTATTGTTTTTCCTCCACAGTGATAAATCCTCCATCTACCTCGAGATGTTGGTTATATATATTTGAAGGTCAAGAACCTGAATCTTTACTCTCCACTGTGTGCTCTCCTCGAAGTTGTAGCTTGTCAAAAAGCAGCAGTGTACACAGAAAGAATAGCTCTTTGGTGCTGTTCACAAAGCCCCTGTTTAGAGAGTGTATTAGCAGAATGTAAATGTTTGTGCCAGAGGTCACAGTTCGTACTCTGTTCACAAACCCTTTCAAACTTAATGGCTTGGACAAATACAGGATAGCCTATATCAGGCCTGGATGTGGTGACTTTCCAACATTGCTTAACATCTCAATATGGAATGGTTTAGTTGATTAGATAGTGTTGGATGATGGGATGGACTCGATCTCAAAGGTCTTTTCCAACCTGGTATATTCTATTCTACTTACGCTGACTACGTTCCCTCTTCTAAAGTTCCAGCAATAGCTTTACAGAACTGCAGGTGTTAACAGAAAGGGTGTGGAGCCAAACACTAGGGAAAAAAAAAACACCAACCAAAACCCACTTGGAAATCCACGTAACTACATCAAATGGCTGAAAGACATGATGTGTTTTTGCTATGATGAGCAGAGAATCATGACTGAAGCTTGATGCTAAAAACCAGAGTGCTTTGTTCTTGTTCTTATATAAAACATACAGGTACATACACGTGCACGTACAGGGAAATTTAATGCATACAATTGTTAGCCCAAACACCTTTTCTTACAACAAAACCAAAGCCAGTACCCTTCCTTTTTGATCAGGTTGATAACATGCCACTGTCTTACAGAATTTCTCAAGGCAGAAAAATCATGCTTATTTCTCAGGCTCAGGATTCCCAGACTGCAGCTCCTTGCTGAAACTGGCAGATAACCACAGTGGCTTGTGAAGCAGGGGACAGGAGCAACCACAGGAACAAAGACCAGGACAATTCTCATCATCACAACCACCATCATCCCTGTCCTGCCTAGGTACAAACATACAATTAGAGAACAAGATTTGCACAGAATGCTAAAGCTGGAAGGGATTTGAAAGATCATTTAGCCTGCAGTCAACCTTCCCATCCACCAGGACCCCCAGGTCCTTTTCCCCTTCACTGCTCTCCACCTGGTCCATGAGGTTATTTCTTTCCCAGGTGTAAACTCTAGCCTTGCCCTTGTTGATTGCTTCAATTTCTTCCTGCCCAACTCTCCAGCTTAAGTCTCACTGAATGGCAGTGCACCCTCCTGTGTCAGCCACTCATCCTAGTTTGTGCCATCAGAAAACTTGCTGACAGTGCCCTCTGTGCCTCACAGGTCGTGATGAATATATTGAATAGCACTGGCCAGTATGACCCCTGAAGGAACTCCACTAGACACAGGCTTCCAACTAGACTCTATCCCACTGGACCACCAGTTCCCATCCACCTCATTCCCCAATCTCCCAGCCACACACTGCCTCACTTTAGCTGCAAGCATGCACCCAACCTACTGGCAATATAATAAACCACAATTATTGATACTATGATCCTGTAATTCTGTGATTCACCACCCCATTCATATGTATGCACCCGGTATTGGATAATCCCAGTTACATCTGTACTGCATCAGTGTTTCAAAGGTCTCAATTTCCACAACGGAAAGTTTTACTGGAAGATGAAGACCCTTCACCAAGCATAAGGAGAAACTTCTTTACAGTGAGGGTGATGGCACTGGAGCAGGCTGCCCAGAGAGGATTTGGAGTCTCCTTCTCTGGACATATTCAAAACCACATGGATAACATTCCTGTGCAGACTACCCTGGGTGATCCTGCTTTTGGCATGGGGGTTGGACTGGATGATTTTCTGGAGGTCCCTTCCAACATCTAATGTACTCTGATACTGTGAAAGCATCAGTTACACATGCAATGGTTACCAAGTAGAGCAATTTTTGACTCTTTAGTTCTGGGTCATCTGCTTTTGGTGTAGAAGATAGTCCACAATCTATTGCTCCCCACCTAAAAAACCCACAAAGTTTATCTGGCTGTGTTAATTTAAATAAATAAAGAATAAACCCCAGACAGTGCAAAACACACACCAGGGGCATAAACCAAATGCCAGCGGTTCAATTAATAATTTATATACTGAAGTTAGAGGTGAGCTGCAAATCTTTTTTACATATTCCCCCACTTCAGCAGCAGATTTTGAGGATGTTGAGCTGAAGATAAAGTTGGGCATTCACATAATGAAATGCGCCCTACTGGTTCTTAGGTCCACAACATCCATTCTGTTAACATTTTCTGCCAGCAGTTCTCCTGTGAAGCCCGCTATACATTGAAGTGTTGTTAGTACCTGACGCCAACCTGAAGCATAAAAGTGACCTTTAAAAGTAAAGAGGTCATACAAGGGACACCTTTAATATTTAACAAAGGTTCTAAATGTGGGGTTTATATCTTCTGATATTGAAGATGTACGAAAGTGATTTTTCAACTTGCCAGAAGATTTCAACTGGAAATATAGAGAGTGTTTAGAATAGATTTTGTTTTAGTAGCTGACATAACAGTATACATTAGAACAGATTTGACTATAAGCATAATCTATTCCATACTTGAAAGAGTAATAGATAGTCTCAAACTATTATTGTAATGCACTTATTTGCTATTGTACCTAAAGCAATTCTTTCTTAAGCTTGTAATAAGCACAGGCTCCTAGATGCAGATGTGCATTAAGAGAGTGTGTCCAGCAGATCCAGGGAGGTTTTCCTCCCCTTCTACTCTGCCCTGTAGACCTCGCCTGGAATATTGTGTCCAGTCTGGGCTCCCCAGTTCAAGAGGGACAGGATCTGCTGGAGAGAGTCCCAACAGAGGCTGTGAGGATGATGAAGGGACTGGTGCTGATGGAGCGTGGTCTGCTAGGGCAAGTCCTTAGGGAAATATAGGAGCTACACTTGTACTGGGACGCAGCAGCTAGGAATCACCAGATGGTTGGAAACTACCAACTATTTCTTCAATAAGTGACTTGCTCAACTGTGTACCTTTGAGGAGAGGCTGAGAGCCCTGGGGCTGGTTAGTCTGGAGAAGACTGAGAGGAGATTTAATAAATGTCCCTCGATATCTGATGGCTGGGAGTCAAGAGGGAGGAGACGGCTCTGCTCATTGCACCCTGAGATAGGAAGTGGCAATGGATAACTCCAGCACAGAGGTTCCAGCTCAACACAAGGAGGAACTTCACTGTGAGGCTCACAGAGCACTGAAACAGGCTCCCCAAATACGTTTGTGGATTTCTTCTCTGGAGACTTTCCAGACCTATCTGGATGCATCCTGTGTGACCTTGTGCTGGATCCTTGGGTCCTGCTCTGACAGGGGGTTGGACTAATGATCTCTGGAGATCCTGTGATCCTGTAATAAGGAAAAACACCACTGTGAGGGTGACAGAGCACTGGAGCAGGCTGCCCGAGAAGTTGTGGAGTCTCCTTCTCTGGAGATGTTCAAAACTGTCTGTAGCATTCCCTTGTGACCTACTGTAGTGGGTCTCCTGCTCTGGCAGGGGGGTTGGACTAGATGACCCTGGGAGGTCCCTTCCAACCCCCTAACATCCTCTGATTACATTTCAGATTATGCATCATTATAATTAAAATCTTGAGCATCTCCTGCACCCTGTGATAAGCAGCCAGCGCAACTCCTGTCTATGTAAGGCTGAGTAAGGGAGAGCTGCAGGATCACGCTCTTAATTTTCCCATGGTTGTGTCATTCTTTACCTTCACGACCATGTTCTGCTGTGAGAATAATTCCTTTAAAATAGGATCTTGATTGTCCAGTCCCCTCCCTAGAAATCATCTAGAATTATCACAGCTAAGAGACCTTTAAAGGAGCTGTAGCTGTGCAATAACTGCCTTTGTATTTAATTGACCACGGAAATAAGACTTTGTAAAACTGATTCCATAAAACGCTGGTTTCAAAGGGCCATGGAAAGCAGTGGATTCTGGGAAGGAATTAAGTGTCTGCTGGTAGGGGGGTGAGGGTTTCCTTCATTATAAAATGTGAACAGCAGAGGACACTAATGATATGCACCCTAGAACTAGGATACAAATTATTCCATCAGGACATATCACACACTCTCAAAATTAAAGAAACCCTCACCAACCCAACTCACTGACTAGCTGAAGGAGTCTACAAGGGATTCCTCTAATAGCTAAGTAATGGTGACTGCATGATAACTTTGAAAGCAGTGGGAAGACCTCTGAATTCCAGGCAGCTCTCCCCATAGGTGGTCCAGCTTTTATGCAGCGC
>CM037643.1:42356387-42396658 GCA_015227895.2 Colaptes auratus | reverse complement strand
ATTTCAGGGGTTCATTTATCATTTCAAGCCACCACATTGTGG
This sequence comes from Colaptes auratus, assembly GCA_015227895.2. Lineage (NCBI taxonomy): Eukaryota > Metazoa > Chordata > Aves > Piciformes > Picidae > Colaptes > Colaptes auratus. Next base: position 42,396,616 of record CM037643.1, on the reverse strand, counting down.
TCCACCTTGTAATGAACAGTAGATTTCCTTAGCTCCAGCAGCATTATGCTGCTGAAGAGTCAGTCTGGTCTCTCAGTGAAGCCTGATGCTTCTGCCTTACAAGTGAAAGCAGCAGGAAAACATTTTCCATGTCTTGCTGAATGGAATAGCTGTTGGGAAGCACAGATTCACACAGAAATATCCAGGTAGGATAGAACCTCCAAGATAATCCATTCCTGCCACTTTGCTTACTCCACCAAGTCTGTCACTACACCATGTCCCCAAGCACCAGAGCTAGATGGCTTTTGAACACGTCCAGGGATGGCGACTCATCATCTCCCTGGGCAGCCTGTTCCAGTGCCTCACAACCCTTTCCCTGAAAATTATTGTCCTAATGTCCAGCCCAGACCTCCCCTGGCAGTGCTCAAGGCCATTCCCTCTCGTTCTGTCATTAGTTACTTGTGAGGAGAGACCAGTGCCCACCGCTCTACGACCTCCTTTCAGTAGCTGTAGTGAGCAATGAGGTCTCCCTCAGCCTCCTTTTTGTAGGCTAACCAGCCCCAGTTCCCTCAGCCTCTCCTCCCAGCCTTGCTCTCCAGCCCCTTACCAGCTCAGTCTCCCTTCAGCTCCTCAATGTCCTTCCCATGCTGTGATGCTCGACACTAAGCACGGCAGTCAAGGTGCAGCCTCACTAATGCTGAGTACAGAGAGAAAATCACTCTGGAAAGGCCAGATTATGCAAGAACCAGAAGACTGACTACTCCAGGAAGCTTTTGCAATTGTCTTTGCCAGACAAATGCTGAAGGCATAAAGATGTAACTGGTGTTAATGGCTTCCTCACCGTTGTCCTCTGGTGGGACCAGGATAAATTTGAATGGTATCTGGGTGGTGCGAGACTCACAGAGTAGTTTACATTCCCCATACTCATGAGAGAGTCCTGAAATAAGACAATGAAACTCTGTTTTTGCTATGAAAAAGAAGCTCCCTGTAAGGAGCTATCTATCATACCAAGAAAAGATGATAAATACGAGGTGAGGGGTTTTATTTTCTTTTCTGGGTACCTACATGCTTTCCTGGAGGCATTATTTAAAAGGCAAAAAAGCCAGCAAACCAAAATCCAAACCAAAAACAAAACCCACAACCTATAATAATCATTAACTTACATTTGATTTCCTTTCAAGTATTGTTTATGTGCTTATGATGTCACAGTTCAAGGCACAAAAAAAGAAGAGCTGAGAGATGTTTGTTCTATTCTTTTTTCCAGAGGATTCCCTTTCAGAAATCTCACAGAAATTTTAAGGAACCCCAGGAACCCAACATTTCATACAATCACAGAACCAATCATGTTGGCAAAGACCTCAGAGATCATCAAGTCCAACCTGTCACCCAACACCTCATGACTAACTAAACCATGGCTCCAAGTGCCACGTCCAATCCCTTCTTGAACACCTCCAGGAATGGTGACTCTATCACCTCCCTGGGAAGTAAATTCCAATGGCCAGTTACTCTTTCTGGGAAAAACTTTCTCCTCACCCCTGGCCTAAACTTCCCCTGGCACAGCTTGAGACTGTGTCCTCTTGTTCTGGTGCTTGTTGCCTGGGAGAAGAGACCAACCACCACCTAGCTACAACCTCCCTTCAAGTAGCTGTAAAGAGCAGTAAGGTCTCCCTTGAGCCTCCTCTTCTCCAGGCTAAACAACCCCAGCACCCTCAGCCTCTCCTCACAGGGCTGTGCTTGAGACCTCTCCCCAGCCTTGTTGCCCTTCTCTGGACAAGTTCAAGTGTTTCACTGTCCTTCTTAAATTGAGTGGCCCAGAACTGCAGTGTCCCATCCAAACTACTTCTGGCATAAGCACTCAAATCTGGGAATTTAAAATACTCTATCAAAAGCATAGCTTGGAGGAAAAATACAATGGCATTGTGTCCAAAGCATACAGTATCATAGTATCAGTCAGGGTTGGAAGGGACCACAAGGATCAGCTAGTTCCAACCCCCCTGCCATGGGCAGGGACACCCCACACTAGATCAGCCTGGCCAGAGCCTCATCCAGCCTGGCCTTAAACACCTCCAGGGATGGGGCCTCAACCACCTCCCTGGACAACCCATGCCAGGGCTTCACCACTCTCATGGGGAAGAACCTCCTCCTCTAATCTTGCCTGAATCTCCCCACCTCCAACTTCATTCCATTATATTTATGCTGCTTATGCTGCTTCTGCAGTGCTAATAGTAAAGTGTTGTTTGCTAAAACCTAGAAGCAAAGAGGTAAAGAAGCAGCTAAGTTTTCATGTGTCAACTGCTTGCTGATGCTGTTTGGAGTTTTCTTCAACTCTGCTACTAAGTCTCTAAGAAATCATTGCTTTATGCTACCAGAAGTCTATCTGCATTCTACTCCTTGGAGTTTGGAAGTTGGCATAGAACATGTAGAAATATTGCCATTTCCAAAGGAAGGCCTGAGACAGGGGAAAAGTAGCCTGAAATAGTACTGCTGCAATTTAACACAAAAGGGTAAGAAGTGCTGAGAGTCAAAGCATCCAAAGGATACTGGTCTTTGAAGTACAACAAAATGGCCTTTTTTCCTCCATCAATGATTTGAAGCACAATAGCACAAATCATCCACTGAATCTTCTTACAAGGAATTCACTGTGAGATTTTCTCACTACTTTATTAACTTCAGCACCCCGTGCTCTCCAACCCGTCCCAGAAGAGGCATGGTTAGGGGATGGAAGGTGAGCTTGCCTTATTGATCCCAACCTTGCTTTGCAAACACTCACAGTGGCAGGAGGGATCTTCTGGTTCATGTGAAGTACTTGCAATACAATACAATACAATACACCAGGTTGGAAGAGACCTTCAAGATCATCCGTCAACCTATCAACCATCAACCCAAAATACAATACAGACAATACAGTACAATACAGTACAATACAACCCACCTAAACTAAACAACAAAGTGGCACAAGCACCATCAAGCCTCCTCTTGATCATGAAGGTGACTCCTAATACCAGAAGCATCCCCATGCATAAGAGGGCAAAATAGCTGGTGGACCTTTGAGAGAGTCCAATGGAGGAATATGAAGAGATGAAGGGATTTGGATCACTGCCTGTGGTAGGCTGAGAGACTGGGGCGTTAGTTCTGGAGAAGAGAAATGAGAGGGGATTTGATCATGTTTAAAGTATTGAGGGCTGGGGTCAAGAGGAAGAGGAGTAACTCGTTGCACCCTGTGATAGGACAGGAAGTTCCACCTCAACGTGAGAAGGAACTTCTTCACTGTGAGGGTCCCAGAGCACTGGAACAGGCTGCCCAGAGAGGTTGCAGAGTCTCCTCTGGAGACTTTCAAGACCCATCTGTATGCATTCCTGTGCAACCTACACTAGATTGTGTGATCCTGCTCTGGCAGTGGGGTTGGACTGGAAGATCTCCAGAGGTCCCTTCCAACCCCTAACATCCTGTGAGCCTGTTGCAGATGACAGAGAGCCATAAGGCCTGGCTGTGAGGGGGCAAAGCATCCCCAAAACAAAGCCACAGCTCATGCTTATGAACATCCTTCTCCATCAGTGCAACACATCCAATTACCTGTGAGGTGCAGGAACTGCCCAGCAGCTCTACTGCCAAAATGACTGCAACTATTGACACATTTATTGCAACTTTTAACATTTAAATCCTTTTTTAAAAGCAGATGAGATTGGGGGGAAAACAAAAAATGGATCTAGAGGATGCTTTTTTTTTTCCCCAATATGAAAAAGGTAGTGATCTGGAAAGCTCTTTAATAATCACTGTTGTTAGGTAACAGCTCTAATGCCAGAATTTGCTCATCTCTGTCTTTGAAGCCTAGTGTGCATTTTCATGCAAAAGATTTCCATTTGCATGAGCTAGGAGAAAATCTGAATGGTCTTTAAAATCATTCTTTTCAAACTTATTTCTCCTCTCTAGACATTTGCTACATGAAAAAAAGTACAGCGAGACAGAGTTAAAAATATGTTTGATGAAAATTCATCTCTTACATTCTATAAAACAATGTTTAGAAATGATCCTAAACAGTGAAAAGGATCCTCATGGTTTTGATGGAGCAGCTTTAAACTAATGTTCCAGGAACATTCAATACACATACGTAGGAGAGCAATTCTGGAGTCCCTGTTACAAGAAGGATCTGGATGTGCTGGAACATATCCAAACAAGGGCCACAAGGATGAGCAGAGGGCTGGAGCTCCTCTCCTATGAGGACAGACTGAGAAAGTTGGGGCTCTTCAGTCTGGAGAAGAGAAGGCTCCCAGGAGACCTTCTTGTGGCCTTCCAGTACCTGAAGGGGGCTACAAGAAAGCTGGGGAGGGACTCTTTAGGATGTCAGGGAGTGATAGGACTGGGGGGAATGGAGCAAAAGTAGAAATGGGTAGATTCAGATTGGATATTAGAAAGAAGTTCTTCCCCATGAGGGTGGTGAGACACTGGCACAGGTTGCCCAGGGAGGTGGTAGAAGACTCATCCCTGGTGGTTTTTAAGGCCAGGCTGGATGTGGCTGTGAGCAACCTGCTGTAGTGTGCGGTGTCCCTGCCATGGGGTTGGAACTGGATGATCCTTGAGGTCCCTTCCAATTCTATGACTCCATAATTTCTCTATGCAGAATAACTGTACAAGAGGTATTGAAATTGTACTTTTTAGAGGTACAGATGTAAAATTCTTTCAAAAGACTTTCATTAGGCATATCAATATCACATGTTTATGGATGTGATATTGATGTACTTAATGAGAAAGCACTTGGTGCTTTCTCAGACACATGTGGTCTGAATTCCTTCAAAATAGAACTTTTTAAAGGCATTTTATGGGTCTAAATTGTACATGTTTATGACTGTTTTGCAATGTTGCTATTGCAATGCTCTGAAATATCACCCATTGCCTCTAATCCTTCCATTGACTTCCTCTGAGAAAAGTCAGGCTCCAGCTCCTCCATGTGCTCCCATTAGACAGCTGTAGACACAAATAATATCCCTCTTCATATTCACAAGTTTGAACAACTCTGCTTCATAGCCTCACCCCATACACCTTGTGCTGCAGTGTCCTACTATCTCAGTGGCTCTGCAAAAGCCTTGCCTGAGTATGTCCTTCTCTATGTTGTACTGGTGAGCCCAGCAATGGCTCCAGTGTTGAGCAGGGGAGGATCCTTTTCCTCGGCCTTCCTAACAGAGTTCAGAATTTCATTGGTCATCTCTGCTGCACACTAATGATTCCTCTTCAACTTGATTTCCACAAGGACTTCCGTGGGTTTTTCTGCCAAGCTGCCTTCCAGCTGTTGTCCCTGCCCCCTGGTCTACACATGGGGTCCTTCACTCCATTTGTAGGACCTTGCACTTGCCTCTGTTGTACACCATGAGATTCCTGTCAGCCCACTTTTTCATCTTCTGAATAACAGCTCTGTTTTCCATTGCACAGCCTTCCCACAATCTTCTGGGATACTCCATCCTATTACTTAGATTGTTAACAAAGGCATGACATTGTTCTGGCCCCAGTGAGTCCCTGAGGTATGCCACTGACACCCAGCCACCAGGTGAATTCTGTACCATGGGTCACTGCCCTGGCTCTCTGATCCAGTCCCATTTTCACCCATTTTGTCATGTGCTGTGACATAAGTTGCTTCATGTTATTAAAGTCCCAGTTTGGGGCCAGGCAGATCCTCTCTTGCCTCCCACCCGGGCAGAAAAATGAGACTCACACAAATGGATTGCAGAAGTGATGGAAAATTTAAATAGAAAAGCAGTAAAAGTATTTTACAGAAGCTACAAGCATAGTGACAAAAAGGATCCCAAAGCATACAGAGTCCCCCATAACATACCCAGAAGCCTCCCAGCATTTCCCTTCTCCCTACCTGAGGGTGCACCCAAAACCCCCAAGGCTCTTTCTTCCCCCCCCTCCACTGTTAGGCTAATCTCAGCTGGCCCAGATTTGCGATTACCCTTCCCCCTTTTCCTCCTGACATTAGGCCTAGCCAGGCCTAAGAGGCCTTGAGACAACTCCCCTTCCATTACCAGATAGAGAGCATCTCCCAAGGGAAGAAAGAAGAAGTGTGAGACCTTGCAGATGGATTTATAGGGAGCAGGACACCATGGGGGATGAAATACACAGCTTCCTGTGTCCACCCACTGGGCTGGAGACCCAGGGCACCAGAGGTGCACCCCTTGGGGCAGCAGCAGGAGGCACCCAGCCCAAACCGCCACAAAATAAATATGTGCTAAATTCCACAACTGGCAAAGACTTTCCAATTTATAGCAATGAAGACTGCAAATTGACTCCAAAAGATCATTCCTCAAATCTCCATATCCCCATTCCTGTGATAAAATCCACCCATGAAGCATGAAATCCCTAGGGATTCCTCATGACTGACAGAAAGTCTTACGATAATAAGGTTCTTCAGGCTCATTTGAAAGAGATGCTCCTATCTAAATATAAATGTACCATCATTAGTTCAATGGGCAATCACTGGAGTAAACAGCAACATTCTGATCAATGTGAAGAGCTCCACTGCAGACAGGTGCACATATATTTGCATGTATCTGGAGCATCATGTACTGGCACACTCTTTGGATGCAATGGAAGGCCAGACGTTGAGGATTCCCAACATGCAGTTTTCAAAGGCTCAAAGCTATGTTATGGCTTAAGCAAATCTCAAGGCACTCCTGAGCATGATGGAGGCTGAAGAAATTAAATAAGTGTAGAGATTTGAATGGCATAATGCATATATCACAGAATCACAGAGTGTGAGAGGTTAGAAGGGACCTCCAGAGATTGAGTCCAACCCGCCTGCCAAAAGAGGGGATTGGATGTGGCGCTTGGTGCCATGGTTTAGTCATGAAGTCTGTGGTGATGGGTTGGACTTGATGATCTTTGAGGTCTCTTCCAACCTTGGTGATACTGTGAAAAGCAAGATCACCCAGGGTAGTCTGCACAGGAATGCAGCCAGGTGAGTCTCCAGAGAAGGAGACTCCACAGCCTCCCCGGGCAGCCTGTTTCAGTACTCCGTCACCCTCAGGGTAAAGAAGTTTCTCCTCATGTTGAGGTGAAATCTTCTATGTTCAAGCTTGTACCTGTTGTGTTCCTTGTCTTATTATTGCATACCACCCAGAAATAGCTTAGCCCCCTCCACTTGACACCCACCCCTCAGCCATTGATAGACATTGATCAGATCCCCTCTCAGCCTTCTCCAGACTAAACAGCCCCATGAGTCTCGGACTCTGTTCACAGGGGAGATGCTCAAGTCCCCTAATCATCCTCGTGGCTCTCCACTGCACTCTCTCCAGCAGGTCTCTATCCCTCTTGAACTGGGGAGCCCAAAACTGGACCCAGTATTCCAGGTGAGGTCTCACCAGGGCAGAGTAGAGTAGAAGAACCTCCCTAGACCTGCTGCACACAATTTTCTTGCTGCGCCCCAGGATACCATTGACCCTCTTGGCCACCAGGGCACCTTGCTGTCCCCTGAAGAACTGCTATATATCTCCCACTGCTAGATCATGAGTTATGACTGCATTACACCCCTGCTGTATTACAACCCCAGGAGGCTGGGCACTGGGTGCTCAACTGCTCCCCCAGTTCTTGTTCTGGGCAGCTGTGCTTTGCCTGTTGCAGATCTTCCTTTCTTCATTTCCCCTCTGTTCTCTCTCCCTATATACACTGGTGTAATCTAATACCTTTGCAGCAGAGGAGTAAACTGTTTTGTGTAAAACTCTTTCTCTACACCTGTTAATTTCCCCTCCCTTTCTTATCTCCCAGTGACGGGAGAGAGGAGACAGGAAGGAGAAGGGGAGAGAAGAGATATCTTGCATTAGCCCCTGACACTGAGGTTTCTACAGGAATCTCTTTAAAATAGAGGAAGGAAAGTAGGTTTGTAGCAGTTGGAGTACACAGAAACCAGCAGCTATTATGGGTTGATTTCTTACAGGTTATAACTTCTCGGTATAAGTGTTCCAAAGGCCAAACAGATAGGCATGCAAGAAAACAGCTCCTGCAAATAAATAAGTAAATAGTCTTACATAATAGAAACTCAGTCAAGGCAGAAAATCATCAGAGAAGTCTCCAAAACTCCTCTACCATAACCTCAATAAATATTCAGGTCTTAAGCACCCAGGTTGTACAACCTAATTTTACAAAGCCATCCCCAGCAGGAGTTGCTGCTGCTTCAATTTCCTTCACAAAAGCAAACTCAGTTTGACTTGGGAGTCCCCCTTTGTACCCTGGCTTCTCTATGTTCCAAGATGTAACTTTCTTCACTGCAACATGAAATGATGAAAAGGTTTGCAAGCTCAGCTGATTCTGTCTACAAAGAACAAGCAGGGAACTGAATGTCATATGAAGAGAGGAGCATCACTGAATGTGCTCACTTGCATCAGTGCCACTGCAAAGCATATGCAGAAGTGCTTATACTGTGAAGGCATGGGAACACATCCTTTTTGCACCCTGGGCACAGTACCTGAGTCACTGTGGAAGATATGTCAGGTAGTAATAGGACTAGGGGGAATGGAGCAAAACTAGAAATGGCTAGATTCACACGAGAGTTAGGAAGAAATTCTTCCCCATGAGGGTGGTGAGACACTGGAACAGGTTGCCCAGGGAGGTGCTAAAAGCCTTATCCCTGGAGGCTTTTAAGACCAGGCTGGATATGTACTGTGGAGGCCTGATGTACTGTGAGATGTCCCTGCCCATGGCAGGAGGATTGGAACTAGATGATCCTTGAGGTCCCTTCCAACCCTGCAAAATCTATGATAGGAATTACTACAAAAAAGTTCAAGTTGTGCTAAAAGCTACAGCATAGTATTAGGTATGCAAGAAGATTTAATCAGATAAATGAGCTAAAGGGGTGTTACAACACAGAGCTTTTAAGCAGAACTTCAGTAGCATGTGTGTGTTCAGGAACCCACGACTCTGCTTCCCAAAGATGCACAGTGAGAATGCCAAGAGAAGAGGAGAAGAAAGAAATTACTAATGGTACCCCTTGACATTCATAAACAGTGCAAACCTCAAGCTTCTGGAGCAAACAGGAAACCTGTTATGCCTATTGGGCTTCCCCCCCCACTCCTCGCCTACAGTTCCTGAGCAAGTGTCAAGGATCTAATGGAGAATTACCTTCCTTAAGGTATCCTGCTGGTAGGTGAAACTGGGCTAGCTCATAAATTGCAAATACACAATGAAGCTCCTAATTTACTTGCATTTATGTTCAGCCCTTAAGGGACTTGCTGAAACCAAATGCTATAAAACACAGCATCATTGTCTCTGGAAAGAAAAAAAAAATTAATACAAAAATTCCTGCCTTGCCTTCAGTGATAAACGACAAGACCATCAACCCCTAATTGCATCTGTTTCCCAGGAGAAACACAGCAGAGTCTAGCTCCACAGCACAGATCATACTACGGTCATATTAAAGAGCGTATGATTCATAAAAAAGTAATATATATGAGGAACTCCACGTGCATATTAAACTTTCCTCATGAACAGAGCCAGGGGAAAGGGTGCAGAGATGTAGATAACTGCATTTGTACCGCTGAGTAACAGAAAATTGCAGCAATGTGCATCGCCGTGTAGTAAAACAGGGTGGAAATTAACCAGCACCAGGGCAAGCAAAGTACAAAGCTGGTCAAAAGGGTGAAGATACTTGTTCTAAAAAATCAAAAGCTGTTCCCTCCATGTCAATAATTGTGAGGCTATTGTCACAGTCCTCTCTGAAAAAAAAACTTCTGCACCATATATGCTCTAGGTTATATGCTCTCTCTCTCTCTCCTTTTTGTGAAAACATCCAGGAAAAATAAAAGCAATAACCACACCATAATGAAGAATATGACTCACTAAAAAGCAAGCAAACAAAACCCCCACCCACCCCCTAAACAACCAACTACAACAAAGCAAACCAAAATTGGAACTGGCTGGATGGTCACATCTAGAGGGTAGTGCTATGTGGCTCCAGGTTCAGATGGAGAGCATTGACAAGTGGTGTCCCTCAGGGGACCTGCACTCTTTGCTATAGACAGTGGCATCGAGGCCACCAACAGCAAGTGTGCAGATGGCATGACACCAAGCTGAGTGTCCTTATGCCAGAGGGGACAGGATGTCACCCAGAAGGACCTGGACAAGCTGGAGAGGTGGCACAGGTGAACCTCATGAGAGCAAGAGTCCTGGGCTGCATCCAAAGCAGCATTTCCAGCAGATCCAGAAAGGCGATTCTGCCACTTTGCTCTGCTGAGACCTCACCTGGAGCATTATGTACAGGCCTGGAGCCCTCAATACAGGAAGGACATGGACCTGAGGGAGCAGGTCCAGAGGAGGGCCATGAAAATGATCAGAGGGTTAGAGCACCTCTGCTATGAGGACAGCCTGAGGGAGATGGAGATGTTCAGCCTGGAGAAGAGGAGGTTCTGGGAAGAACTAATAGCAGCCTTCCAGTACCTGAAGGGGATCTACAGGAAGGATGGAGAGAGACTGCAGAGAGAGGATGAGGGGCAATGGCTTCAAACTAGAGTAGAACAGATTTAGATCAGATATTAGGAACAAGTTCTTTATCATGTGGGTGGTGGAACACTGGAACAGGTTGCTGAGGGAAGTGGTTGGGGCTCCATCCCTGGAGATATTCAAGGTGAGGGTCGACAGGGCTCTGTGCAACTTGATCTAGTGGAGGATGCCCCTAGATGGTGTTGTACTAGATGAGGTTTGGAGGTCCCTTCCAACCCACACCATTCTAAAATTCTAAAAAACCCACCAACCAACCCCCAACAAAACAAACCCAAGCCAAAACAAAAAGCCCACAGACAGACCTTTTTGGTTTGGGTGTTGGGGTTTTTGTTGTTGTTGTTTGGTTGGTTTTTTGTTTGTGGGTTTTTTGAGGAAACAAAAACTACCATATTTTGTGATTTAATCTTGATCAAAATTTCTTTACAGCTTAGAATTCCTGACAAAGTGTAAGTTCTGGCCATTGAAATGTGCTGCCCAGGGGAGGTAGTGGAGTCACCTTCATTGGAGGTGTTCAGGAGGAGACTTGATGGGGTGCTTGGTGCCATGGTTTAGTTGATCAGATAGTGTTGGGTGATAGGTTGGACTCAATCTCAAAGGTCTTTTCCAACTTGGTTCATTCTATTCTATTCTATTCTATTCGTTTAGTTTCCATTAGTTGACACTAAAGCAGCATTTTCCTAAGCTTACTCGGAACAAATAGATGACATTGCTTCTGCCTTGTGGAAATCATCTTGCTCTTCCTTGCCTCTCCCTGGCCTCACTGTATAGTTAAGAGGCTTCACCTAATCTTGCAGAGATGTCAAGACTGAAGCAAAACGATGGTTTCGTGACAAGGTTGTCAGAAACTTCTATGCAGTTACTGAAGAAAAGACTTTCTCCAATTCAAATTATCCTTAGGAAAAAACCCCAAATCCTGTTTGAAAAGATGAATGGCATCAACCCCTTGAAAAAAGGCTCTCTTACATTCCCCTGGGAGATCTGCATTGATTGTATGGTATGGTGTCTTGCGTGGACACTTGAGGGAGGCAAGCTGTGTGGGGCTGTTATTATGTGCAGTGTCGGTTTTGTTCTGGGACAGCTGCAAGTTCTTTATGTCAGCTCTGCTGCACTTCTTGATAAGATTGATCCTTAACTAAATAGCACACTGAAGATAATGACTCACATTTTTCATCTTTCTTATTCCAGTAAATAAATAACACCAACCAATTGTGGGAGAAGCCCTGAACCTAGCTGCAACATGAAGGGTAAAGCGCTAAGTAAAGGCAAGATCAGATCTCAGCACAGCCAAATGGTTCAGGCCTGGAAAGGACACCAGATAGAAACATCTGCACAGAGCTCTCATACTGAAGATTTAGCTTAATTTCATATGGCCACTCAGGCATGGAAAAAAAAAAATATAAATACAATTGGGTGTCCAGATCCAATTAGGTAAAAAATAACAAAACCTATCATACTTAATAGATGCATTACTTTTTTTGATTAGAATACGTGCCTTAATAGCCCATTTTACACAATTACAGGCTTCAGCTTCCTATGTAGTATAAACACTCCCTAGTAGATTAGAATTACTATAACTATTAAAGCTTTTGAAAGCCTTATGCAAAGTCTCTTTTAACCGTAAACCGACGTCATACAACCAGCAGGCAGGAAAGATGAGGTTAGTTTAACTAGAGGGAAAGAAGACAATTCAAAAATGATTTTTCTCTGTGGCATGCAGCATAATAAGACTTGGGGGTGCTGGTGGACGAGAAGCTCACCAGGAGCTCTCAGTGTGCACTTGCAGCCCGGAAAGCCAATCAGATCCTGGGCTGCATCAGGAGAAGTGTGGCCAGCAGGGCAAGGGAGGGGATTCTCCCCCTCTACTCAGCTCTGGTGAGACCCCACCTGGAGTTCTGCCTCCAGTTCTGGAGTCCCTATTCCAAGAGGGATCTGGAGGTGCTGGAGCGTGTCCAGAGAAGGGCCAGGAGGATGATCAGAGGGCTGGAGCACCTCTGCTGTGAGGACAGACTGAAGGAGTTGGGGCTGTTCAGTCTGGAGAAGAGAAGGCTCCCAGGTGACCTCATTGTGGCCTTCCAGTATCTGAAGGGGGCCTACAAGAAGGCTGGGGAGGGACTTTTCAGACTATCAGGGAGTGATAGGACTAGGGGGAATGGAATGAAGCTGGAGGTGGGAAGATTCAGGCTGGACATGAGGAGGAAGTTCTTCACCGTGAGGGTGGTGAAGGCCTGGAATGGGTTGTCCAGGGAGGTGGTTGAGGCCCTGTCCCTTGAGGTGTTTAAGACCAGGCTGGACGAGGCTCTGTCCAGCCTGATCTAGGGTAGAGTGTCCCTGCCCATGGCAGGGGGGTTGGAACTAGATGATCCTTGTGGTCCCTTCCAACCCTAACTGAAACTATGAAACTATAATATATGTTCCATTATTCTTAGATGAGGCATCAAGATTTTAATCAAGGCCAAGACAGCTGCAGCAAACAAGCATCCTATCAAGCAATATTTTTTTTGAGATAGCATGAGAAAGAAACTTAGATTCAAATCCTGACTACTCCTAATTAATCATGCAAGTAATAAATGCAGCTATGTCTTGTAAACCATGCCATTTGACTACTCATCCTCAGTGCTTGGCTTTCAATAGTGTGGTAATCCAAGCACATTCAGACTGCCCACCTGGAGCATGCACACAGTCAGAGAAAGCTGCTCACACCCTTCTGAAGGCCAGCAAATAACAGTGTGCCTCTCTTCTTGCAGAGCCAGGGTTGCTTGACACAAATGTATCACAGTTACTTAAGGTACCTGGAGACCCTGATTCAGAGAAGATCAAACACAAAGTTGATTTCAAGAGTCACTAAATGTCAGTATCTTTCAGGAGTTATTAAGCCCTTGACAACAGGGGAATCTATGTCAAACCTTGTGTTATGGTCAGAAAACCAAGCAAGTAATTCAAAGGGATTTAAATAAAGCCAGAGCACCACTCATCTCATCTAAGTCTAGTTGCAGACAGCAATAAGGTCGCCCCTGAGCCTCCTCTTCTCCAGGCTAAACAACCCCAGCTCCCTCACCCTCTCCTCATAGGGCTTGTGCCCCAGACCCCTCCCCAGCCTTGTTGCCCTTCTCTGGACACATTCAAGAGTCTCAACATCTTTCCTAAACTGAGGGGCCCAGAACTGGACACAGGACTCAAGGGGTGGCCTAACCAGTGCAGAGTACAGGGGCACAATGAATTCCCTCCTCCTGCTGGCCACACTGTTCCTGATGTAGGCCAGGATGCCATTGGCCTTCTTGGCCACTTGGGCACACTGCTGGCTCATGGTCAGTCTACTATCAACCAGTACCCCCAGCTCCCTTTTTGACAGGCTGTCCTCCAGCCACTCTGACCCCAGCCTATAGCACTGCATGGGGTTGCTGTGGCCAATGTGTAGAACCCGGCACTTAGATGCGTTCAATCTCATGCCCTTGGACTCTTCCCATCTGTCCTGCCTGGCAAGGTCCCTCTGCAGAGCCCTTCTACCCTCTAACAGATCTACACCTCCCCCCAACTTGGTGTCATCTGCAAATTTACTGATGGCCTCAATCCCCTTGTCCAGATCATCAATAAAGATATTGAACAGGATGGGTCCCAGCACTGATCCCTGTGGGACACCACTAGTGACTGGCTGCCAGCTGGATGTGGCACCATTCACCACCACTGTCTGGGCTCGGCCCTCCAGGCACTTCCTAACCTAGCACAGAGTGCTGCTGTCCAAGCCATGGGCTGTCAGCTTTGGTTCATTTTAAGAAGCGTGAAGCATTTGCCTAAGCTCAGAGGGAAACCAAGAATGGTTTAGTTGTCTCTTGGTGGGCTAGGAAAACTGAGGCTTCATTCTGACAAAACAAAATGTCCCAATCTTTTAACTCTTTCCAGCATCAGCAGTGAAACATTAAAAGTAAAGCACAGATGGCACATGTCTTCAATCAACTTCCAACTCTCTCCATTTTCATAAAGAGGATTTAGTGAATGAGAAATCCCTTCAGCTTTCACCCCATCTTCAGCCCCTTCCCAATGCAAGAAATGTCACACTGAATGCATTTCTTAAGACTTTGTCAACCACTCTCCTACGAAGACAGGCTGTTAGAGTTGGGGCTTTTCTGTCTGGAGAAGAGAAGGTTCTGGGGAGACCTTATAGCAGCCTTGCAGTACCTAAAAGAGAGCCTACAAGAAAGCTAGGGAGGGACATTTTACAAGCCTGTGTGACTGACAAGGTTTAATGACTTTAAATCAGAAGAAGGTAGAATTAAATCAGAAGAAGAAGAATTTCTTTACTTGACAGTGGCAAAACATTGCAGCAGGCTGTAAAAAGATGCTGTAGATGCTCCAGCCCTGCAAGTGTGCAAAGCCTGGTTGGCTGGGGCTTTGAGTAACCAAGTGTGGAAGACATTCCTGCCTATGGCAGGGGGATTAAAACTAGATGATCTTCTAGGTTCCTTCCAACCCAAACCATTCTATGATTTGTGAAAGCTTCTCCTCAGTCTCTGAAGAGAAGTATCTGCACCTGTTAGAGATCATGGCCCCAGCTTAACTGAAGAAACTCTGCAAATATATAACAAGCAGTAAACAAGAGATGGATGAGCACCAGCTAACACAGGGCTGGCTGAACACCATCCTTTAACTGCAGGAGGATGGGAATCCATAAAAAGTAATATTCTGTTCTAGAAAATAATGCTATTTGTTGCACTTTGTAAAAGCAACAGCAGCAGGACACCACAGTTCAGTCTGATAGCCCTCCTTCCAGTCCAAAAGCAAAGATGACTTCTTGTCAGCCTTGACAGCACCTGTGGTTTTTTTGCCTGGTGCTGCCTTTAAGTTCAGATGTAGTCTTGAACCAGCACAGATAACGAGTTCAGCTTTGGGTCAACAGAATGATTTCTGTTGTGATAATAGTCTGGTGCTCCTGCATCTGAGGCTTAAGTATGGCAGCTTACGTCTGCTGCTCAGAGTCTCAGGCATTGTGTAGATCGCAGACAGCATGATTTGCACCACAGATGCCTCAGTAAGGTCACTCTGTTCCTAGCAAAGTTTTACGCACATCTTGGGTTCTTCATTTAGCAAAAAGGTTGTTCCATGACTTCAGCAAAATGAAGGAGGATGAAATGAAGTTTTCTTTGGATTTACTGAAGCTGTGCTGTCACCACCAGTGCTGCATTTAAGTCTTTTGCTATTGATCCAGCCCTCATAACCTTCACATTATCAGTTGCCTGGTCACAGTATCACAGTATCACCAAGGTTGGAAGAGACCTCAAAGATCATCGAGTCCAACCTGTCACCACAGACCTCATGACTAGACCATGGCACCAAGTGCCACGTCCAGTCCCCTCTTGAACACCTCCAGGGACGGTGACTCCACCACCTCCCTGGGCAGCACATCCCAATGGCGAATGACTCTCTCAGTGAAGAACTTTCTCCTCACCTCCAGCCTAAACTTCCCCTGGTGCAGCTTGATCTCTGGCCTTCACACACCGGCACTTAGATGCAACCTCAGTTTGCTTGTGGCTCCTCACACAGTTGAGGATTGACCACTGTGGTTTAGTGAAAGAAGTACAGCTATGGATCTGTTGGCTGGGAGTAGCCATGTGACAGGTGAAGCCTTTTTACACATAGAAACATTCCATGTCAGTGCATCATTCTTTGTAAGTTCAACCAATACATGGAAAAATGGTGAGCTTTTATAATTCCTACTTTTGCATGAAGAAGCCTGCAGAGCAAAGTTTTTGGATTAAGTTAATGAAATTGTAGAAAGCAGAGGTAATGGGAAGATTAACTCTCCACTGGACTTCTTGCCTGCTTGCTTCTTTCATGAGCTAACCTTTTAGTAATTTGTTCTCAGAGAATCATTTAGGCTAGAAAAGACATTTAAGATCATCAAGTCCAACTGTTAACATGGCACTGCCAATAAACCACATTCATAAGTGCCACACCTATACATCTTTTAAGTACCTCCAGGAATGGTGACACCACCTTTTCCTTGGGCAACTTATTCCAGTGCTTCGCAGCCCTCCTGGTGAAGAAATTTTTCCTAATATGCAAACTAGACCACCTGTGATGCAGCTTGAGACTGTTTCCATTTGCCCTATCACTTGTACTCAGGAGATGAGACCATCCCCAACCTTGATGTTACCTCTTTTCAGGTAGTTGTAGAGAGTGAGAAAATCTTCCTTCAGCCTCCTTTTCTCCAGACAACACCACCACAGTTCCCTCAGCCTCGATCCTGGTGTGATGAAGAGTCGCTCATGAAGCACATACATGGTTAGGGTACTACCTAATCTCTCCCTAATTTATGAGGGTTTACGAACCAAATGAGATGGAGAAGAAGCAAAGGGACAGAGTGTTTTTCCTCCACTTGTGAACAGGAATGAATAATTACATTCTCTCCAGAAGTAAAATAAGCAAGGACAGTCCCTGTGTAACTTGCGTCTCTGGGCAGTAGCCTGCAGCTCTCAGAACTCAAGAAAAGGAACTGCACTTACTGTTGTACTAAAGCAGGATGCTCTACACTCTTCTCCTCCACAAGTATAATTGCCTCCTGGACCTGGAATAGTCAACTGAATCTTGTGATCCTTTTCAGAGCAATCCGTCTTCTACAGGGGTTTGTTTTGCAGAAATTTCACAATAGTGCCTTGATGGAATAAGCTTCCAGAAGAAAACTTATTACAACTAATTCAACTCTCAGATTTCAGATTTGAGATAGAGATGTTAATATGTTGACAACTGCATAAGATTAAGCTTCTTTTTTTCTTTTAATAGTATCTTCCGGTCCACTTGGATGTGTGGGAGCAAACCAAAGCCTTGTGGTGGTGAGGAAATTCAAGGCCTGACAGCTCTCTCAAAACAGCAGCAGCACAGGCAAGGCAGCACAAAATGACTCCCATGCTAGGAAATGGAGCCAGAAGCTCAAGAGATGGTTATCTCCTGTTTCATCCATGAAAGACATAACATATTCTCCTCCTGGGTCGTACACAGACACCATAACAGCAATGAAACCCTGGGAAAGGCTGCCACTGCCAGAGTTAAGCCAAGGGGAAAACATCATGCCTATACCAAGGAATCACAGAATTAACCAGGCTGGAAAAGACCTTTTGAGATCATTACGACCAACCTATCACCCAATACCATCCAATCAACTAAACCATGGCACTAAGTGTCTCATCCATTCTCTTTTTAAACACTTCAGGGGTGGTGACTCCACCACCTCCCTGGACAGCCCATTCCAATAGCCAATCTCTCTTTTGGTGAAGAACTTCTTCCTAACATCCAGCCTGAACCTCCCCTGGTGCAGCTTGAGACTGTGTCCTCTCTTTCTGTCACTGGTTGCCTGGGAGACCAACCCCCCACCTGACTAGAACCTCCCTTCAGGTAGCTGAAGAGAGCAATAAACATATCTGCTAAAATTTTCCAGCAGCAAATCAAACCAAGCAGACAAAGCAAAAACTATACTGGAGATTTTGAAATAAAATTAATTGGTAAGAGTGAGGTCAAGTGAATCAATTCACTCTTCTTTTTCTAGCTAGACAAAATAGTCACCAAATACAATGCTATTTAATCACAGAACTGAACTTGAACAGCGCTTCCAAATTCTGTTCATTAGAAACTGCATTATCTGAATCCTATTCCTGACTATTCCTAGTAGCCAGTCTGAGCTGTAAGGCTTGATCAGTGACCACCTAATTACACAAAAAGAATTTTCTGGGTATCAAGAAGGAAGAGACAAGCTCCTTTCACTTGCACCCTATGATAGGATCAAGGGGCAATAAACGTGAACTACAGCACAGGAGGTTCCACCACAAAATGAGGAAGAACTTCCCTATTGCAAGGGTCACAGACCACTGGAACAGGCTATCCAGTAAGGCTGTGGAGCCTCCTTCTCTAGAGACTTTCCAGCCCTGTCTGGATGCATACCTGTGCTGGAGCTGGGGGTACTAGTTGATGGTAGGCTGAACATGAGCCTGCAGTGTGTCCAGGCAGCCAAGAGGGCCAATGGCATCCTGGCCTGCATCTGGAACAGTGTGGCCAGCAGGAGCAGGGAGGTCATTCTGCCCCTGTACACTGCACTGGTTAGGCCACACCTTGAGTCCTGTGTTCAGTTCTGGGCCCCTCAGTTTAGGAAGGAGGTTGACTTGCTGGAAGGTGTCCAGAGAAGGGCAACAAAGTTGGTGAGGGGTTTGGAGCACAAGCCCTATAAGGAGAGGCTGAGGGAGCTGGGGTTGCTTAGCCTGGAGGAGACTCAGGGGTGACCTTACTGCTCTCTACAACTACCTGAAGGGAGGTTGGTCTCTTCTCCCAGGCAGCCAGCACCAGAACAAGAGGACACAGTCTCAGGCTGCACCAGGGGAGGTTTAGACTGGATGTTAGGAAAAAGTTCTATACAGAGAGAGTGATTGCCCTTTGGAATGGGCTACCGGTGGAGGTGGTGGAGTCACCATCATTGGAGGTGTTCAGGAGGAGACTTGATGGGGTGCTTAGTGCCATGGGTTAGTTGTTTAGGTGGGTTGGATTGGTTGATAGGTTGGACGTGACAGCTTGAAGGTCTCTTCCAACCTGGTTTACTATTGTATTGTAATCTATGGTCCTGCTCTGACAGAAGGGTTGGACTCCATGATCCCTGGAGGGGAGAGGGGATGGATCTCAATGATCTTCCAACCGCTAACATCCTGAGATCCTGAATAAAGAATGAGAACCTGTATGCAAGCCTACAAGTGGGAAGCTTTATAATCCTGCCTGCTTCAATAACTTTACACCAGGCTTTTAAAGTAGTTCTCCCACTTCACTCTTGTCTGAAGTAAGTAAGTGCTGTTACCCACTAGCAAACTTGCTTAACACTCTTTTGAAACTGAAATACATAAAGCAAATAGAAAAACTAAGCAATTTCATGCTGTGATAACCCTGCACGTGTGTCTGAGAGGAGGAGGTATGCTAACAGCCCTGACATACTGAAATATTTTAAAGACTAAACCCTTCTCTTCTTAGCTCATCATGCAAATGCAGACCTGAAGTATGTGTGCATTGGTTAGGCCACACCTTGAGTACTGTGTCCAGTTCTGGGGCACTCAGTTTAGGAAGCACATTGAGACACTTGAACGTGTCCAGAGAAGGGCAACAAGTCTGGGGAGAGGCCTTGAGCACAGCCCTGTGAGGAGAGGCTGAGGGAGCTGGGGTTGTTTAGCCTGGAGGAGGCTCAGGGGTGACCTCATTGCTCTCTACAACTACCTGAAGGGTGGTTGTAGCCAGGAAGGGGGTTGGTATCTTCCCTCTAGCAACCAGCACCAGAACAAGGGGACACAGTCTCAAGCTGCACCAGGGGAAGTTTAGGCTCAAGGTGAGGAGAAAGTTCTTCACTGAGAGAGTCATTCGCTGTTGGAATGTGCTGCCCAGGGAGGTGGTGGAGTCACCATCCCTGGAGGTGTTCAAGAGGGGCTTGGACGTGGCACTTGGTGCCATGGTCTAGTCATGAGGTCTGTGGTGACAGGTTGGACTCAATCTTTGAGGTTTTTTCAACCTTGGTGATACTGTGACGAGGCTGTAGATCACTGAAGGAGAATTGCATGACTTAGGCCATATCTGATCAGAGTTACTAATTCACATTTTTCAGGTTATGACAAACATCATCCTGGGAGTTTGGTATATTTCTAACAGGATAGCACTGACAATTCATGTTAAATCATCAAGCACAGCTATAAGGGCATCACTACAACGTTTGTATCTTTTCCACCCCATTCTTGTTCAGCTGGTTGTTTCTACCTATAATACCATGCAATGACTGAAGGTTTTAAATCCTATCTCCAATTTCTATAGTTAATTTTGGAAGCAAACCTCTTAGAACATTTCGACAGGTTTCCTAGGGTGGTGTCAGCTGCACCTGCAAGAGGCATACATGATTTCATCAGTCATGCCAGTAAGGAAAATGTTGAATAACACTGGAATTTGAAGAGACCCCACTGAGCTTCCACCCATTTTGATGGCACAAGGCTATCTGAAGGCAGTTTTCCAGCCAGTTTTACACAGAATCCTACAGCAGATAAAAGATTAGGAAACTCTGAGCCACAAGGATGATTAGGGGACTTGCACACCTCCCCTACAAAGAGAGGCTGAGAACCCTGGGGCTGTTTAGTCTTGGGAAGAGAAGACAGAAAGGATCTGATCCATGTGTGTAAACATCTGAAGGGTGGGTGTCAAGTGGAGGAGGCCAAGCTCTTTTGGGTGGTGCACAGTAACAAGACAAGGAACAACAGGTTGAAACTTGAACATAGAAGATTTCACCTCAATATGAGGAGAAACTTCTTGACAGGTGACAGAGCACTGGAACAGGCTGCCCAGAGAGGCTGTGGAGTCTCCTTCTCTGAACACATTCAAAACCCACCTGGCTGCATTCCTGTGCAGACTACCCTGGGTGATCCTGCTTTGGCAGGGGAGTTGGACTTGATCTCTTGGAGGTCTCCTTCTAAGCTCTAATGTATCCCATAGCATAAATGGAATGATTATGGAGTAAAACCATGAAACATGCTTTCCTGCAAAAAGCATGTTTGGTGTCAGTCTTCTCCATTTTATGTGCTAGGCAACTACAACACTTGCCTTCTTGCCTTTATTCTAGTTCTCCCATCAACACATCCTCCCTACTAACTTAAAAAACCGGTACTGTTGAGATTTCTGAGATTTCATTATGCAGTTTTTCAAGCTAAGTGGATGTTTGAGCATCTATGATGTTCCTAACCTATTATTTCCTAGCTGAAGATCTTGGTGTTGAAATAGCAGATCAAAAATTAATAGGAAGACAGTGATTTATCTCCAGCCCTCTGCAGATGTATTTCTTACTAGGGGAGCTTTTGTTGGTGTTTTTCCATCCATAAACCTGTTCACAAGCACTGAATGAACACAAATACAAAGCGTGCTACAGGATCACAGAATGTTAGGGGCTGGAAGGGACCTTGAGAGATCATCCAGTCCACACCCCCCCTGCCAGAGCAGGATCACCTAGAGCAGATCACACAGGAACTCATCCAGGCAGGATGAAGAAATACTGTTCCTTTTGATGATGCAGTTATCCCCTATGCTCATCTGACACAGATAACTGCACAAAGGCACCTTTGATATTTCCCAGGAGTTGTGAAATTTGTATACACTTTCAATAATCAAGAAAATGTGGCTCACCTGCGCAATTTAAGGGAGGTAATTCATTCATGATTCCAAAAGATTATCCTCTCCATGATGCACTTTAACTTTTGCCTGGAATAATTTCCTGAATTTGCAATTTGGTAATAAACCTGTCACACCCTTCAAAGGTGAAATGCTATTCTGGCAGTGGACTTCAGCTTAGTTCTTTCATTTAATCATACTTTCATTTAATGTTGGATATGCACAAGGGTTCTAGTTTATAAATCCTCTCAGTGTGGGAAATGTTTCTTTCTTCTCATATGGAGATCTGACACCTTTTAATTAAGATGTGTTACAATTGCACCACAACAATGCAAAACATATGTGCAAGGATTTCTTAACAGTTGTTCCTTCATGTAGTTTATAAGGAAACAAAGGTGCAGCAGATTAGCAAAGAAAATGTACATTTAAGAGCTACACAAGCAGGTCATCTAAAGCGTCCTCATCACCTGACACCCTCTGATAACCTAAAGGCAACAAGACTGCAAATCAATGCAGTCCTCCAAGCTTCTGCACTGCATTTCTTAGACATTAAGTATGTAAGAAAGCACCAAGTGCTTTCTTACTAAGTACATCAATATCACACACATAAGTACATATGCCTAATGGGCTGCCCAGGGAGGTGGTGGAGTCACCATCCCTGGAGGTGTTCAAGAGGGGACTGGACGTGGCACTTGGTGCCATGGTCTAGTCATGGGGCGTGTGGTGACAGGTTGGACTCGATCTTCGAGGTCTCTTCCAACCTTAGTGATACTGTAATGAAAGTGTTTTTAAAGTATTTTACATATGTACCTCTAAAATGTACAATTTCAATACCTTATGTACAATTATTCTCCATTTAGAAATTATAGAGTCATAGAATTGGAAGGGAACTCAAGGATCATCTAGTTCTAGCCCCACTGCCATGGGCAGGGACACCTCACACTACAGCAGGTTGCTCAGAACCACATCCAGCCTGGCCTTAAAAACCTCCAGGGATGAGGCTGCCACCACCTCCCTGGGCAACCTGTTCCAGTGTCTCACCACCCTCATGGGGAAGAACTTCTTTGTAACATCCAATATGAATCTAGCCATTTCTAGTTTTGCTCCATTCTCCCTATTCCTATCACTATGTGACATCCTAAAAAGGCCATGTCATAAGGGATCCAGTGATCACCTAGTCGAACCTCCCTGCTAACGCAGCTTCATCTCGATCAGTTTGCACAGGAATATGTCCATGAGGATTTGGAAAGTCTCCAGAGGAGACTCCACAACCTCTCTGGGCAGCCTGTTCCAGTGCCCCATCATCCTCAGAAGTAAAGAGGTTTTCCCTTCTCTTTAGGTGGAACTTCCTGTGTCCTAGCCATACTAGCAGGACTCCTCTCAGTTTGTAATCTGTGTTTTTTATTTGCAATGTCATAAGCATTTGGCACAGAAAGCAGATGGATACATAACAGGAAATGTTTCTTCAAAGCAAAGGTCCTCGAAGCAGCAGGTCAATTTCTTTTTAAAAGGTGTTATTTCCATCCATTCATAAAAAAAAGCCAACAGAGGGCCCTAAACCAGTTCTTGACTACATCGGCAATATTTGCTTCCCAGGTTTTCTTGGGAGCAGAACGATCAATACAGTATTTTGGAACAAGTTTCAGGAAACATTGTTACATTATTAAAGTGAGGTTCTGAAGGAGGAAAGAGATTTCAGAAAGTTTCTTTTTATTGTGGCATCAGGTAGCTACATTCTCAAGCTGTTCCAGGGGAGGTTTAGGCTGGAGGTGAGGAGAAAGTTCTTCCTAGAAAGAGTAATTTCTGGCCTTCCAGTATCTGAAGGGGGCCTACAAGAAGGCTGGGGAGGGACTTCTCAGGATCTCAGGTAGTGATAGGACTAGGGGAATGGAATGAAGCTGGAGGTGGGGAGATTCAGGCTGGAGGTGAGGAGGAAGTTCTTCCCCATGAGAGTGGTGAAGCCCTGGAATGGGTTGTCCAGGGAGGTGGTTGAGGCCCCGTCCCTGGAGGTGTTTAAGCCCAGGCTGGATGAGGCTCTGGCCAGCCTGATCTAGTGTGGGGTGTCCCTGCCCATGGCAGGGGGGTTGGAACTAGCTGATCCTTGTGGTCCCTTCCAAGCCTGACTGATACTGTGATACTATGAATTTGCCATTAGAATGTGCTGCCCAGGGAGGTGGTGGAGTCACTATCCCTGGAGGTGTTCAAGAGGGGACTGAATGTGGCACTTGGAGCCATGGTTTAGTTAATCATGAGGTATTAGGTAATAGGTTGGACTTGATCTCTGAGGTCTTTTCCAACCTGGTTGACCCTATGATTCTATTTATGAGGAAACAAAATGCAATGGAAGAAAAGAATCAGTAGTGGAACACACATTGCCTTTCCTTCCCTTTATGATTCACACCCACATTTTTCTTTATGCATCTATGTGACTATCTGCAAGAAATTTTACTGACAGGGAAGTGAAAGTTTGTAATGGGTTGCTTCCCAGAGAACACTACACTTCTATTTGTTACTAAGCACAAAGGTAATGACTGCAAAAGAAATATAAGTAGACAAAAAGAGAAGATTGCCACGTGGAAGCTTATCTGTATGATCCACAAAGAAACCATGTGAGGTAAATAGTGGCAGAAATTCTTCAGAAGGATCAAACAACGGTGGTGCAGAGAGCCACTCAGGTATTTCATGAAAGCCACTGACAACCTTCCAAGGCTGTAAATCTAAGCTGAAAAAAATTCACGCAAGTGTGGGCTTTCATTTTAGTAAAACAAACCCCCAAAGCCAACAACAACAACAAGACAAACCTCAAAAGAAACAGAAAAATCCCACACAGCACCAAACAACAACAAAACCACAAGTCCAACCAAAACCACAGCCAACCAAAAACCCCCACAAAACCAGAATTACTTCTGTTGTCACAGACAGACCTTTAATACATCCAGGTCATGCCCTTTGAAAATCTGGCTAATCTGCCTGGTAGTATTTTCCCATTCAGGGAAGACATGCAGCTACTGAAATGGCTACTTTAATGCTCCCAACAGCCTCCTTCCCAGTGGCACTGCTCCACAATGCCTCTCCAGAGTAGGAAGGCTTCTTCATAGGGTCTTGTGTTTGGAGAGGTGGGATCAGCAATGCTCTCAGTATTTCATTCCCACCATCATGGGGGATGTTCTACACCACTTCATAAAACTGCCAAATCTTCCTCTACTTCTGCCTCCTTGCTGATAAAACATCTAGAGAAGTACAGCAGAGAAGTGTCATATGCACAGTAAGCAACTGCAATAAAGAGAGAATTACTATGAAGCACTGCAAGTGCCGTGGGAAATTTTTGCCCCTGATTTTTTTTATGCTGTTCAAAGTTGGATGGTTTCTCTTAGGTTTACCATAAGGAGTTTCCTCGCGTGCACAAATGTAAAGGACTGGTTTATAGATCATAAAATGTGTACTCAATTACTTCAAATAACACTTGGAGAACTGCATGGAAATGGCGCATAAATTGCTCAGTGAATCAAGCCAAAGTCGCATTCAAAATCAGGAACCTGGGGGTAGCCAACATCAACAAACACACACACACTGTTAAGAAGGGAAAGCTTATTACTGCAGAGTAGTTTTCATCTGTGCTGTAAATAAAGCAAGGGCTTTGAAAAAAAAGCCACTTCAAATACACATCTGCAGCAATTCTATTATTAAAATTAGCAGTGGCTCAGGGACAATCCATGTACTTTGCATCAATATCGTTTTGATTTGCATTGCAACATACTTCTGCAGTGTATAGATTTCTAAAGCGGCTTAGCCTCCACAAGAGATGCTCCCAACAAGCTTACTTAAACCCTATATATCATCATAGCATTGCTACAGGCTGGGGTCAGAGTGGCTGGAGAGCGGCCAGGCAGAGAGGGACCTGGGGGTGCTGGTTGATGGGAGGCTGAACATGAGCCTGCAGTGTGCCCAGGCAGCCAAGAGGGCCAATGGCATAGTGGCCCGTATCAGGAACAGTGTGGCCAGCAGGAGCAGGGAGGTCATTCTGCCCCTGTACACTGCACTGGTTAGGCCACACCTTGAGTCCTGTGTCCAGTTCTGGGCCCCTCAGTTTAGGAAGGATGTTGACCTGCTGGAACCTGTCCAGAGAAGAGCAACAAAGTTGGTGAGGGGTTTGGAACACAAACCCTATGAGGAAAAGCTGAGGGAGCTGGGGTTGCTTAGCCTGGAGAAGAGGAGGCTCAGGGCTGACCTCATTGCTCTCTACCTGAAAGGAGGTTGTAGCCAGGAAGGGATTGGTCTCTTCTCTCTAGCAACCAGCACCAGAACAAGAGGACACAGTCTCAGGCTGCACCAGGGCAGATTTAGGCTGGATGTTAGGAGGAAGTTCTATACTGAGAGAGTGATTGCCCATTGGAATGAGCTGCCCAGGGAGGTGGTGGAGTCACCATCATTGGAGGTGTTCAGGAGAAGACTTGATGGGGTGCTAGGTGTCATGGTTTAGTTGGTTAGGTGAGTTGGATTGGTTGATAGGTTGGACTCAATGATCTTGAAGGTCTCTTCCAACCTGGTTTATTCTATTCTGTTCTATCCTATCAGCTGTAAATCAAAGGTTTGACACTGCAGAGCTCTAGCAAAGTGAATTCAGGAAGTTGAAATTCTCCCTCTTGCCCTCTGTCAAAATGAGCATTATCATCATCAAGGCCTCTGAAATGATTATTAAAAAAGCATTTTAGAATGTGTTATACTTATTATCAATGCTTTAAACCCCCCATACCACTGATTAAACACTTAGTGGGTTTTGTCTTTTCGGTTTGTACCTTTTTTCAGGTAAAAAATTTTAGGTTCAAATCCTACTGAAATTAAGGGCAGATCTGTTTCATTTGATTTCAGTTATAAGTTCACAGCTGCAGGCTCAATGTAAAAGTAGAGTCTGATTGTTTGGGGCTTTTTTAACCAAAGACAACACTGAAGTTCCTCCTGATTTACATGGAAGGCACCAAGAACTTAAATTCTAAATGGGGTTGCCTCAACCTGACCAGTACAGAAGGAGGAGAAATAAAACCTCTATTAGTTGTGACTTTGGAGTAATTAAATTACTCTGTGACCACATGTGGAAAATGTCTTAGGGCAGAGAGGAAGCTGCTGGTGGAGGGGCTGAGGAGAAGCTGTGTAGTTTGGCCCTCACTTCCTCTGCTCATATCCATGCTGGGCAGGGTCACCGAGAACAGCACATGATGTGGCAAAGGGAAGACCTCATCCCTATACCCCAGGCATCATATTGCTTCTCTGCAGCTGCGAAGCACTGCAGATGAGGCCATAGCAGTGCCTTAACATGCTGGTATTATTCCTACTTTATCAAACACCCTATAACTGTGGACAACAAAACATTTCTCAAATGCTCTGTTGTCTTCAAAGCTCTCCTGAGCAAGATCAGTGAAAGAGGCACAGGAGAATTGAACGGTTGTTCTTAGTCACCAAGCTGTTTAATGGCTGTGTAAGGGGCACAGATTTTATGACCTGCTTATAGAATAATTTGTTGATACTTCAGTCTAGAAAACAGAGCAAAAGAGAGAAGATCTACAGCGCTTTGAGACAGGGGGCCTTTGACTTTATGTTCACTACTACATTATGAGACTGGATTAGAAGCAAAGAAACCCAGCATCTGAATATAAAAAGGAAACAACTGTCAACCAGTAAATACCAGCTCTGTCAGGCAGTGGTGTTACAAACCACAGCAACCGCTCCATACAGAGTACAGGTCCCGAAACACAGCTTTGGCTTCTTTACTGTTTAAAATGGATAATTGCTTCTGAAGGCAAATGAATTCAGAAGTATGCTTTCCACTGGGCACTGGAAACCATCAGTCTCCAGTTAACAAAGTATCTGACTGAACCTACTGCTTCTAACAATGCAGTCCAAAATAATACACATTGTGTTTGTGAAGGAAAAGTACTTTTTGTCCTTGAGTGTTCTTCCAACCTTTAATTCAGTAACATCTCAATACCTCACACTTGAAACTAAATGGATATATGCTATGGCAATTGTACCAGCAAAGAGTGCTTTGTATCACACTCCAAGCCTGTCTTTCCATGCTGCTATTGATGCACAGAATACATTCCTCATACAGGTAACTTCTTGTCCTCTTCAAATTTCTCCTTGTGGCTAGTGCCTTTCATGACATCCATTTGAATCAAGAGTAAGAATCTTGGACACTGTTCCAAGCATCATGCTGCTCAGGACCTCTGGAATATAACTTAGACTGCCTCTCTCTCAACAGCATGAACGTAGGCTGGACTTTATGATCTCAGAGGTCTTTTCCAGCCTCAGTAATTCTGTGATTCTGTAACACTTCATCTTTATATTCAGTTGTGCTCCACCTGTTACTTAGTTCACCATTTAAAACAAAATCTAGGATGTGTTATGATACAAAAAGCTTTGACTGTGTTAATTGCACAGAAACCCTGTCACCCTGGACTTTAGCAGAGCAGACTGTGGCCTCTTCAGGGATCTGCTTGCTAGAGTGCTATGGGATAAAGCCCTGGAGGGAAGAAGGGCTGAAGAAAAATGGTTAATATTCAAGGATCACCTCTTCCAAGCTCAGAAGCGCTGCATCCCAAAGAGAAAGCCAAGCAAAAATTCCAGGAAGCCTGTGTGGATGGACAAGGAGCTCCCGCACAAGCTCAACCACAAAAGGTGAAGCAAGGACAAGCAGCCTTGGAGAAACACAGAAATTTTCAAGCACCCAAGAATCAAGTTAAGAAAGCTAAAGCCCTGATACAATTAAATCTGGCCAAGGATGTCAAGGGCAACAAGGAAAGCTCAGTGGTAAAAGGAAGACTAGGGAAAGTGTGGGCCCTCTCCAGACTGAAATGGGAGACCTCTTTACCCAGAATTTGGAGAAGGTTGAGGAGATCAGTGACCTTTTACTCAGTCTTCACCAGCAAGCGCACCAACCACACTGCCCAAGCCACAGAAGGCAAAGGCAGGAACTGGGAGAATGAGGAACTGCCCATTGTAGGAGATGATCAGATTTGAGATCATATAAGCAAGCTGAAGGTGCACAGTTGCCCAACAACAGAGACATAACTAAAAATCTAAGCATTCCCTTACAGATGTTTCTCAGTTCTGAAGATGTGGTGGATGTTTTAACCCTTAACCTAAATACACTGGATCACTGGATTCCTTAGGAAAAAAAAAAGGAATTGTGGTTTTGTCATCAATCAAAAGCCTGCTCTGTGACAAGAGTTTGAAGGACCTAATTCTTCAGAGACTACCGTGCCTTTGGAAAACAGCATGCAGACAGAGACTAGAAGCAGAGAGTATCCACCACTGTGGGTGCTTGGTGGATGTGTGCTGGGGAGTTATGATGCACTCACTTGTCCAGAGAACTGTGCATGTGGCATCTCAGCTTGGAATAAAAGGTAGGCAAATGATGCAGAGAATGGAGAACACAGAAGTACGTTTCCATCTGAACTAAGTATGAAAATCAGAGATGTTTGTGGACAACCTCTTAGATCTTGAGATCTTAGATGTTGAGTTTCTGGAATGTGTCCAGAGAATGGCAACAAAGCTGGGGAGAGGTCTGGAGCACAGCCCTGTGAGGAGAGGCTGAGGGAGCTGGGGTTGTTTAGCCTGGAGAAGAGGAGGCTCAGGGGCGTCCTTATTGCTGTCCACAACTACCTGAAAGGGAGGTTGTAGCCAGGTGGGAATTGGTCTCTTCTCCCAGGCAACCAGCACCAGAACAAGACAACACAGTCTCAAGCTGTGCCACGGGAGGTCTAGGCTGGATGTCAGGAAGAATTTCTTCACAGAAAGAGATTTGGAATTGGAATGTGCTGCCCAGGAAGGTGATGGAGTCACCATCACTGGAAGCATTTAAGAAGACACTGGATGAGGCAATTGGTGCCATGGTTTAGTTGATTAGATGGTGTTGGTTGATAGGTTGGACTTGATGATCTCAAAGGTCTTTTCCAGCCTATTTAATTATATTCTATCTCTACTCATTTGAGAGTGCACACCAGAGAATCTTTTCTATACAAGTTACTTGCTCATGGCTTCATCAGTACTTCTTGAAACAACCCATGACCAGATGCAGACCCCTACCCTTCCAAGTCCACACAGGAGCATACATTGTTTTTTTTGGCTACTTCACATGTAAAACAGTACAGAGAATTCACACAGGTCAATGACTACATCACCATTTAAAACAAGGCCAAATTCTCTTCTTTTCTTTAGTTTGAAATGCTGCAATAAATTCAGTGACATTTCCATGAATGCCCCAAGGATTTAAATCCAACTAATGCAAAGTGCAGCCACAGAACTTTAGACCTCATAATGTCTAAGATGTGGCTTTCAGTGTCAGGGCTTAAGTAGGTGACATCTGTAAACCCTATGGTGGGGGAAAATTTTACTTTCAAACTAATCTTTTGCAACAGTCTCAGAGAAGATACAGCGTATCTCATTTTTATATCTATCAGTCCCTCTTTAGGCTGGATTAATGTAACCAGTAGTCTTCACATAAAAGGAAGATTTTTGACCTTCAAGACTAATTTTTCCTGCTGTAGCTAATGACATTGCCAGGCCACTGGTGAGTGACTTTACAGTGCAGAAGGTGTTCTCATTTTCAAGCCTCATATGTCACAACCCAACAAAAGCCTGTAGTGTTACTGTATGGCTTCCATGCAGAAATTCATGCTTTCCTATGACTTGAAAGCGTGGATTGCTCCTCTGGTTAGAGCAGACAGCAGTGCTATCTTTATCAAGCTGTTGGATGCTTCATCTGATTGCCTGAATCATTGGCAAAATAGCTTGAGGCTAGACAGGTATTTTACTCTTAAGAAACAGATGGTGATGCACACAGGAGATTTGATAAACACACTCGCAATGTGGCAACAGATCCCTGTAAAAGTACCTGGGCAATTTATTGTGGTTTATACAAGATTTTTGTTATTGCCCTCTCCTACTCCACCATTAAAAGTACTGTATTTGGAAACAGACATCAGCACAAAGGAGTTCTATTTTCTGGGAAGAAACATCCACAGAAAAGAATAATAAATTCCTTTCCTTCGTGCTGCAGGTGTTTTGGCAGAGACAAATCCAGAAAATTAATGTCAAAGATCGGCATCAGGTAGAAAACTTTGTCACTAGTGCCTGAAACTGTTTTCTGCAGACAGTGCAGTAGCTGGATGTTATTTCTATTTTTGTATTTAACAGCTTGGGAAAGGGGGCTGGAGGGGAGAAGAAATTAAATGCATTCTTGTTGCAAGCATTTCCTGATTATCATCCTGCTGTTTTGTTATCCAGTCATCTACCTGCACTTTTCTTATGGTAATAGATAAACAGTGCCCAAGTGAGACCTCACCTGGAATATTGAGTCCAGTTCTGGGCTCCCCAGTTCAGAAGGGACAGGAATCTACACGAGAGAGTCCAACAGAGGGCCATGAGGATGATGAAGGGGCTGCTTAGTCTGGAGAAGAGAAGACTGAGAGGAGATTTAATAAATGTTTATAAATATCTGAGGGCTGGGGGTCAAGAGGGAGAGGACAGGCTCCAAGTGGGGTCAGTAGTCCAGGGGGGGGGAGTCTCACCAGAGTGGAGCATCTCAATTTTAATTAACTTGCATTAAGTCCATATCTAGGAGCACCCTGCTGCAGCAGGAAGGCTAAACCCTGCCTCCCTCCAGTTTAACTGCAGACATTTTGTAAATATGGTTTTTTTTCCTGATTTTCCTCCCATCTGCCCTCAGGTCTATTTGACCAAACGGTCACCTTCACCCAAGGCAACTCTGGATGTAAAAGTCACACTACTCCTTTGAGTGAACTCTTTGGAGTGATCTTATGATCTGACTGGTCAAGTAGAAATGGATTCTCCTTCACATGGAATCACTATAAGGTAAAATCAACATAATTGAATGGAAGGATATTGATACTTCTGGGAGAGTCTTCCAGCCCAACTCTAATTTTCACATAACGGCTAGAGTTTTGATTTCAGAAAGCATTTTCCCTTTGCTTCATCAAAGGATTAAAATCAATGCTGTTAACTTCTTTCCTCCAGCAACCCATGAGCCTCTGCATTGGTCGATAAGGCTCCTGAGTCTATTGCCATGCAAGGCAGGTATGGAGGTTGCCAGGTTTCTTCGTGGTGTACTACGTCTACTTTTCCCCAGGTGTCTCTTCCCTTTTTTAGTCATACATCTGAGCCACAGATGTTGTGGAAAAAAACCACACACCAGGGACTGTCTTAGGCTATGCAGCAAAGACTTTGTTGAATCCTCACACAGTGATCTGCACACCATGTACCCTTCTGCCTATACAGTATCCTCTCTTAACAAGCAGAATCATATCCATGGGACAGCAATGTGTCCTTGTGGCCAAGAAGGCCAATAGGATCCTGGGGTGCTTTAAGAGAAGTGTGTCCAGCAGATTAAGGGAAGTCCTCCTACCTCTCTACTCTGCCCTGGTGAGACCTCACCTGGATTATTCAGTCCAGTTTGGGGCTCTCCAGTTCAAGAGGGACAGGGATCTACTGGAGAGAGTCAAACAGAGGGGTGCCACAATGATTAACTGACTGGAGCACTGCCTTATGAGGAGAGTCTGAGAGACCTGGGGCTGTTTGGTCTGGAGTGAAGACTATGAGGGGATTTATAATATTACAGTATATCAGAGGTCGGAAGGGACCTCAAAAGAGGGGTCTAACCCCACCACCAAAGCAGGGGTCACCCACGGTAGTCTGCAAAGGAATGCATCCAGGCAGGTTTGGAAAGCCTCCAGAGAAGGAGACTCCAAAACCTCTCTCGGCAGCCTGTTCCAGTGCGCGGGGACTGGAAGAAGTTTCTCCTCATGTTGGGGTGAAATCTTCTATGTTCAAGTTTGAACCTGTTGTTCCTTGTCTTATTACTGTGCACCACCAAAAAGAGCTGGGCCCCACCCCCTTGACACCCAATATGATAATATATGCTTACACATATCTAAGGGAGGGGACAGGCTCTGCTCAGTTGCACCCTGTGATAGGGCAAGGGGCAATGGATATAAACTACAGCACAGGAGGGTTCCACCTCAATGTGAGGAAGAACTTCTCTACTGTAAGTGTCCCAGAGCACTGGAACAGACTGCCCAGAGAGGTTTTGTAATCTCTTTCTCTGGAGACTTTCCAGACCTATCTGGATGCATTCCTGTGTGACCTGTGCTGGATTCTGTGGTCCTGCTCTGGCAGGGGGGTTGGACTGGATGATCTCTGGAGGACCCTTCCAACTCCTAGCATCCTGTGATCCTGTGAATCCATCTCTACCACCAACAGCCCAAAGTGACACTTTCTCCTGGAAATGCCACAGTATTCTCTTTTGTTTGTTTTACTTACTTTTGTACACCCAAACCCACAGCTTAAACTCTTACCTATTATACAAGTCAAAACTTCTCATCCAATGCTTCATGGAACATGGTTCAGTCAGCTGGGACTAATCCCATTCCCAGAAATATTTAGTCAGAAAACTTATCCATTTAATTAGCCTCCAAAATTTCTCAGGGCATATGACAAAATTCCTTGTGCTATCCAGTGTCACTTTCTGTGACAAAATAAATTTCTCTGCTTTGGTTGCAGCAATCACAGCTTTTAATATTTTAAGCCACTGTTAAATGCTCCTCGAACAGTCTGCTTTATCTCTTTCTTCAAAACTCTGTAGCATCATTCTTCAAAGAGTGATAAAAAAAGCCTATTCTTTTGTGGACTCATGAGTTAATACACTTCAGTATGCTCAATGCTTAATAAGGCCAGAGGGAGCTGAGGTCCATTCAGCTGCTGTGACCCTTCCTGCAGTTTAAGTTCTCCCTGTCTACTGTGACAATCAAATATACAGTTTCACCCATAGGAATTTTCTTTAAGTCCCATTGTCTCCTATCCTGGAAACACCTTTTCCAGAGAGGACAGCATTCAACATTACCTCTGCTTGTTCTGGGAAAGCTGGCAGTTTTCTCTCCTTCAGTGATTACAGAATCACAGAATCACCAAGGTTGGAAGAGTCCTCAAAGATGTCCAACCTGTCACCACAGACCTCATGACTAAACCATGGCACCAAGTGCCACATCCAATCCCCTCTTGAACACCTCCAGGGACGGTGACTCCACCACTCCCTGGCAGAACATTCCAAATGCGAATGACTCTCTGGGAGAACTTCCTCCTCACCCTGAGCCTAAACTTCCCCTTCAGGTAATTGTAGACAGCAATAAGTTCTCCCCTGAGTCCTGTTCTAGGCTAAACAATCCCAGCTCCCTCAGCCTCTCTGTAGGGCTTGTGCTTGAGGCCTCTCCCAGCCTCGTTGCCTTTTTTCTGGACACGTTCAAGTGTCTCGATGTCCTTCCTAAAAGGGGGCCAGAACTGGTACACAGGACTCAAGGTGTGGCCTAACCAGTGCTGAGTACAGGGGCACAATGACTTCCCTGCTCCTGCTGGCCACACTACTCCTAATGCCAGGCCAGGATGCCATTCTGTTGGCCACCTGGGCACACTGCTGGCTCATGTTAGGCAGCTGTCAATCAGCACCCCCAGGTCCTCTCTGTTTGGCAGCTCTCAGCCACTCTGACCCCAGCCTGTAGCTCTGCATGGGGTTGCTGTGGCCAAAGTGCAGCACCTGGCACTTGGATTTGTTGAATGCCATCCGTTGGACTCTGCCATCTGTCCCACCTGGCAAGGTCCCTCTGCAGAGCCCTTCTGCCCTCTAACAGATCAACATCTGCTCCCACCTTGGCATCATCTGCAAATGTACTGATGATGGACTCAATCCCCTCATCCAGATCATCAATAAAGATATTAAAGAGCATGGAGCCCAGCACTGATCCCTAGGGGACACCACTGGGACTGGCCGCCAGCTGGCTGTGGCCCCATTCACCACCACTCTCTGGCTCAGCCTCCAGCCAGTTCCTAAACCCAGCTCAGAGTGCTGCTGTCCAAGCCACGAGCTGACAGCTTGGCCAGGAGTTTTGTTGTGGGGGATGGTGTCAAAGGCCTTGCTGAAGTCCAGGTAGACTACATCCATAGCCTGCCTCACACCCATGAATGAGAATCTCCAATGAAATTTCCACTGCTCTCAAGGAAATACCAGGTGGCAACAAATTTCATATGGCAAGCCATTACGCTTCAGATTAACTTTTTGAAACTCTGAAAGGGTTAACACTTTCCTGTCTTCATCCAGTCTGATGGGCTGACAAGCTCACAACTTGCTGTGCTTAACTCATTCTGACCCTACAATGGAAGGTGAGGTCAATCATAGATACTGTAGCTATTTTCATAGAATCATAGAATGTCTGGGTTGGAAAGGACCTCCAAAGGTTAATCCCCTCTGCAGTCAGCAGGGGCATCCTCAACTAGATCAGGTTGCCCAGGGTCTCGTGAGCCTCACCCTGAGTATCTCCAGGGAGGACCTCGACCACCTCCCTGGGCAACCTGTCCCAGTGATACACCCTCATGGTAAAGAACTTGTTCCTAACATCCAACCTAAATCTGCTCTTCTCTAGTTTGAAGCTACTGCCCCTCATCCTATCACTTCAGGCCTTTGTATCCTATCACTTTCAGGCCTCAGCCTGTCCTCATAGCAGAGCTGCTCCAACCCTGATCATTTTCATGGCCCTACTCTGGACCCTCTCCCTCAGCTCCATGTCCTTCCTATATTGAAGACTCCAGAGCTGTACACAAAAACTCCAGGTGAGGTCACCAGAGCAGAGTAAAGTGGCAGAATCACCTCTCAGGCTCTGCTGGCAATGCTGCTTTGGATGCAGCCCAGGCTGTGATTTGCCTCCTGTGCTGCAAGCTCACATGCCTGCTCCTGTCCAGTTCTCATCCCTCAGCAGCCCCAAGTCCTTTTCCTCAGGGCTGCTGTATATCACTCCCTTGCCCAGCCTATATTTAGTGAGGATTGTTCTGGCCCAGGAGCAGGCCCGCACTTGCTCTTGTTGAACCTCATGTGGCTCTCTGGGCCACCACCTCTCCAGTTCGTTCAGGAGCCGGATGCCATCCTGTCCCTCTGGTATCGACAACACCACTCAGCTTGGTATCATGCACACTGCTGATGGTGCACTCATCTTGCTGTCTATAGTATTGATAAAAATATTAAACAGCACAGGTCCCCGTACAGGCTCCTGAGGGATAACACTTGTCACTGCTCTCTGCTTTGTCTGATAAGTAATGGAGTAAAAGCAGCTTACTCAGGAAATGGCTTAGGGCACATATACCCTCAATTCTTGCTCTTATTCAGGGAGTATAGAGAGCTTCTGCTCTCAGGAATTTGTCTGGACCTCAGTCTGAACACAAACTGAATCCTTGTCCCTCCAAGTTACTTTAAAAAGAAAAAACATGTAAGTAAGTCCCAAGCTTCCCCAGAAGATCTGCCTTTCACTGGGTAGAAGCTGAGAAGCTTTTCTTTCAAAATCCAGTAACCTTCAATTATGAACTACTCGGACCACAGACATGTTTTGCTTCATTTTGTGAGGACAGAGAAAGCATGAGTGCAGCAGAGGCAACCAACAGGCACAGAACTTTGCACTGAACCCTCTGGGCTCTGCTTTGGGAGCTTCTGGATTTTATGGGCACAGGATTGAGAATCATCCCACAACTCCTGGGAACTCTCTGAGAAACGTTACAGTGCCTCTTACTGAGCAGTGAGGGCAGAGTGAGGAGAGCTACAATGGTGCACTCAAGAGGGAGATCTAGCAGCTTCTAACATGACTCACGAGTCCCTGCAGCCGTTCTTGCAGCTAATCCCACGATTAGGGAACAACAAGGACCCTTTGAGCTGGTGCTAGGGAGAGGCTCAGGCCTAGAACATGACAGTTTGTGCAGAATAAGTGGAATACTCTCTCTATACACACATATATTATCTGTAACAGAGCTGATGTATTTCCTTTCTGTGGTGTGTTGGGGACTTACCTCATGGATTTGGGATGGAATTTGGCAGCTAGCCTTGTTTTTTCAGACTACTGCACTTACCATGCTGGACTACTTTAAGTTCAGAAGCACAAAATAAGTTTGTCTTCTTCAAAAGAAGAGGAGCTTGATTGCTTTCCCGAGCTTGATTACTTTCAGCTGGATGGCATTCGCTGGGTTGGTTCTCCATGCAAATCTTTTAGGTTACTCACTGCTGCTTCCACTGGAGCTGCCAATCTGTTGCTTAGGTGCAGATTACGTTCATTTCTGTCAGCAATAGTCTCCAAATACTCCTATCACACCACCACAAGCCAATCTACACTCCACTTTCACACACAAGGAAGAAAGTTATCTATCTGTAGCAAAAGAATCCTAATACAACCCTGAAATGTATTCCACAAAATGTCCTGTCTGCATCAGCTGTTCCCAGGTTTCAATCATTGCAGCCTTCATTTCTTGGTAATAGGTCTCCAATCATCACCATTTTATAAAACATAGGGTGAAGGCATGGTTCATTCAAGTGTTTTCCTTCCCTCTGTCAGCTTTATAAAGGACCCTAATCATTCCTTCATTTCTTTGACTTGGTTTTAGCTGATACACAGTGAACTAAATGTACTATATGCTTGCCTTTATAATGCTTATTGCACCTCACCTTCTACAAAATAATCTCTGTATCAAATAGTTGCATTGGGGCAACTATTGGCACACTCAATAGGCACACACAAAGCTGCTTTTGAGAGGCCGGGGCCATCTCTGCCCTCACCTCCTCTTTCTGCTTTAGGTTAACACTAAATCTGTTTTGTGCTCAGTCTTTGGTTACAGTAACTGAATTCTACTTCTCAAGCCCTATGAGGAGAGGCTGAGGGAGCTGGGGGTGTTTAGCCTGGAGAAGAGGAGGCTCAGGGCAGACCTTATTGCTATCTACAACTACCTGAAGGGAGGTTGTAGCCAGGTGGGGTTGGTCTTTTCCCAGGCAACAAGCACCAGACAAGGGGACACAGTCTAAGCTGTGCCAGGGAAGTTTAGGCTGGAGGTGAGAGGAGAAAGTTCTTCCCAGAGAGAGTTTTTAGCCATTGGAATGTGCTGCCCAGGGAGGTGGTGGAGTCACAGTCCCTGGAGGTGTTCAAGAGGGGATTGGACATAGCACTTGGAGCCATAGTTAGTAGTCTGAGGTGTTGGGTGACAGGTTGGACTTGATGATCTTTAAGGTTTTTCCACCTTATTGATTCTGTGATAACAGAGTTCATTAAGCCAAAAGCTTTCACAGTATCACAGTATATTAGAGGTGGAAGGGACTTCCAGAGATCATCAAGCCCAACCCCCCTGCCTTCCAGGAAAGCAGGATCACAGGAGGGGGAGTCACCAGGACTGCAGCCAGGTGGGTTTGGAAAGTCTTCAGAGAAGGAGACTCCACAATCTCTCGGGCAGCCTGCTTCAATGCTCTGCCACCCTCACTGTAAAGAAGTTTCTCCTCATGTTGAGGTGAAGTCTTCTATGTTCAAGCTTGAACCTGTTGTTCCTGTCTTATTATTGTGCACCACCAATAGAGCTTGGTCCTTCCACTCCACTCCCCCACCCACCCCTCAGGTATTGATAGACCCTTGATCAGATCCCCTCTCATCTTCTCAAGACTAATAGGCCCATACCTCTACCATATCAGACCAAAAACCAGTACCCCTTTTCTCCCCAACCTGGGGCTTAACACACACCCCAGGGCTGTTTCTTTCACCCCATTGCTAAGCTGGATTCAGGGCTGAAATTGCCTTCCCCTTGGTCCTTGGCATTAGACCTAAGCGGGCAAAGATTACACAGTAAAAGTAGTTTGGCCTTCAAAGCCATAGACAAGACTGGAGCAATCCTCCTCCACACCAGATAAGGTAGCTCACTGCATCCAGGGAGGGAAAAGGGCCAATTGCAGCCAATTTATAAAGAGATGGCAGAATGAGGGGACTGAATAACAGAATTACAATTTTCAGTCCATCCCCTGGACCTTTCTGGTCCTCTGGCCTGACTCAACTCTATGGTTTGTGGTTTATAGAAAGGCACACACCTGAAACCATGGCGCTGTTTACATTTGCTTTTGTTTGTTGTTTGCAACTTCTGCCTCTTGCTAGCATATTCCACAACCACTGTGTTTCATACTTCAACCCACCAACAAGCTACTAGAGCATTGGTCCTCTGGGAAGAACACTAATAGCACTGCATAAACCACAGTCAGATTAGTGTTTCTCGTGGCTCAACTGCTTTTCCTCCAGCCTCCTTAAAAGTACAATTATGTAGCAGATGACAACAATCTTTGCATACTGTGCAGTGTATGCCAGATACATATTACAATGTGATGGCATTGGCTAGAAAGCTGAGATTATTACTTAGAATCATACAATGGTTAGGTTGGAGAGGACCTCAAGGATCATCTAGTTCCAGCCCCCCTGCCACGGGCAGGGAGACCTCACACTACAGCAGGTTGCTCACAGCCACATCCAGCCTGCCCTTAAAAGCTTCCAGAGATGAGGCTTCCACCACCTCCCTGGGCAACCTCTTCCACGTCTCACCACCCTCACAGGAAGAATTTCTTCCTAACATCCAGTCTAAATCTACCATTTCTAGTTTTGCTCCATTCCCCCTAGTTCTATCACTCCCTGACACCCTAGTAAGACCCTCTCCAGCTTTCTTGTAGCCCCCTTCAAGATACTGGAGGGCCACAATTAGGTCTCCTCAGAGCCTTCTTTTCTCCAGGCTGAATAGCCTCCAACTCTCTCGTCTGTCTCCTTAACAGAGCAGATCAGCCTCTGCTCATCTTGGGCCCTTCTCTGGACACCTTCTAGCACATCCACATCCTTCCTGTACAGTGGCTCCAGAACTGGACACAGTACTCCTGGTGTGGTCTCAGCAGAGTGGAGCAGGGGTAGAATCACTTCCTCGACCTGCTGGCCACACTTCTCTTGCTGCAGCCCAGGCTCTGGTTGGCTTTCTGGGCTGCAAGTGAACATGCTGGCTCTGTGAGCCTCTCATCCACCCCAGCACCCCTAAGCCCGCCTAGCATTGCATTCCTGACTCTAATCATTACAGACATCTGGTGGTATTTTAAGAAAAGACCAAAGAGGAAGAAATAGTGAGGTGTGTTATTCTAGGGTGCTA
Organism: Colaptes auratus; assembly: GCA_015227895.2. Taxonomy (NCBI): domain Eukaryota; kingdom Metazoa; phylum Chordata; class Aves; order Piciformes; family Picidae; genus Colaptes; species Colaptes auratus. The sequence continues at coordinate 42,356,971 of CM037643.1, read as the reverse complement.
TTTTACAGTACATGACACCTGCCCCTGAGACTTCTACTCAGCTGGGATATTTACAGAATCAGATTTTTTCCCATAATTTTTATCCTCATAAGCCACAATTCTTTCATTCTCGACACTTCACCATCAACAGATTTTAACACTGTGAAAAAAAAAATTATTGAATGTATACTTCAAATATACTCTGTCCTATCATGAAGTGTACTCCAATTTACAAGCAGCACACAGAAAGAGGAGCTGTGCTTCTGATCCACACAGACTATGGCTCACTTCAGAGCCAAAGCCTCAGAAAGGCCATGCAGGAAAGCAGGAGGCTGTTCTAAAGCCCCCCCAGAAGAAGCTGGCTGCCTGAAGCAATCCCTTTCCCTTGCAGTTTAAGAGGAACTGAGATATTTGCTGAAGAGCTGCACATACAGCAGCGCTTTGGGGAGCACTGCTCTGCAGAATGATGTCCCAATGTAGATGTACAATGAAGGATGCTGTTCAATGCGCTTCCAAAGCAGCTGTCATTAACGTGCTCTTCAGAACTCAGGCACATGGAGATTTGGTCATAAACTGCAGTCACCACACGCTTAAACTACCTTGCT
>CM037643.1:42304642-42355887 GCA_015227895.2 Colaptes auratus | reverse complement strand
GTTGAGCCGAACTGGCCAATCCTTCTTGTAATAGGAGGTTGTTACTGTTATTAGATATTTTGGTCATTCTCAGCACTGTGGACTGAGAGAGACACCTCTTGTTTTGTGGCAAGTCGAAGAGAAGAAACAACTTTAATCAATGCACAACCATTGTTCAGCTCTCTGTATGTTGCAAGCAAGCACACAAGCAATGCAACAATCTGATTCTGTGCCTCTGTTCCTAGATCTGTAGCTTTGGAATTATAATCTCTAGGGATAACACTGGTCTTTAAACTTGTGGGGTACTGTGATAATGGAGTGATATTACGAAAGATGTCTGCAAAGAGATAGGTGCTCCAAAGCAATCTCTTCCCAGGGAGAAAAGTATGCACCCTACTGACACTGCAATTATTAGCACTGCCCAAAGCCTACCTTCCCTTGCTTGTATGCCTGCTGGATTCCTCTGCCGTGTTCTAGCATACATCTACCTTGGCTGGTTTGGTTCTCCCATCGGTAGCATTCCGAAGGAGCAGGTTCCTGGGGCCTTACCCACTTCTTGAAAAGCCAGTAAGATGGGTAGAAGGGCTCTGGCAGAGGGACCTCGACAGACTCAACGGATGGGCAGAGTCCACAAGGATGGCATTCAACAAATCCAAGTGCCAGGGTTTGCACTTTGGCCACAACACCCCCATGCAGCGCTACAGGCTGGGGTCAGAGTGGCTGGAGAGCAGCCAGGCAGAAACGGACCTGGGGTGCTGATTGACAGCTGCCTAACATGAGCCAGCAGTGTGCCCAAGTGGGATGCCCAATGGCATCCTGGCCTGTATCAAGAATAGTGTGTCAAGCAGAGCAGAGAAGTCATTGTACCCCTGTACTCTGCACTGGCTAAGACAGTGTACAGTGTCTTAAGTACAGTGTCCCAGTTCTGGGCCCCTCAGTTTAGAAGGACATTGAGACACTTGAACATGTCCAGAGAAGGGCAATGAGGCTGGGGAGAGGCCTTGAGCACAGCCCTGTGAGGAGAGGCTGTGGGAGCTGGGGTTTTTTAGCCTGGGGAAGAGGAGGCTCAGGGGCGACCTCATTGCTGTTGCAACTACCTGAAGGGGGATTGTAGCCAGGAGGGGAGTTGGTCTCTTCTCTCAAGCAACCAGCACCAGAACAAGAGGACACAGTCTCAAGCTGTGCCAGGGGAGGTTTAGGCTCAAGGTGAGGAGAAAGCTCTTCACTGAGTCATTCGCCATTGGAATGTGCTGCCCAGGGAGGTGGTGGAGTCGCCATCCCTGGAGGTGTTCAAAAGGGGTTTGGACGTGGCACTTGGTGCCATGGTTTAGTCATGAGGTCTGTGGTGACAGGTTGGACTTGATGATCTTTGAGGTCTCTTCCAGCCTTGGTGATTCTGTGATTCTGTGATGCTGTGGATCTTTTATTTCTCAGTCACCCTCCTAATCTTTCATGCTCATCTTAGAGCTGAATTTTGTTGTGTCTCTGTACAACTCACCACTTGTGATTTTTACTGTAGCTCTTGACACCTGAAACGATTCCCTAGTCCTTTGCCTCATAAACTCTTGATCTTCTAAATCTCACCTGAAGATGCACATTTTAGCACTGCCTGTATCTCTTAACTTTATCTTTGCAGGGGTGTTTTATTATAAAACTCATCAATTTGTTGCTAAACTGCATAAAGCATTGGAGAATCCATGGTATCTGTATGTAAATATTTTTATTATATATATAATATATATATGGCTGAATATAAATAATTAAATATTAATATAGGCTGGATATATACATATGGCTGAATAGTATATATTATATCTAAAATTATGGCTGAATTGTGTGTGGACAGACTCTTCACATTATCTGGAAAAGAACTCCATCATTTTCCACAGAATTCTACAGATACACCGATAGTAGTGAAAGAGACTAAAGCACAGTAGAATTTATGAGAAGACTTGCCAGCAATTCTAGATCCAGTCATGCAGTGTTACCAGAGGCTGCTCACCCGTGTGGTGAGCTGCTCTACATTGAACAGCCAGAATCAGGGATTGTCCTGGCAGCACAGCGGTGTTTACAAGGAACCAGCCAAGTGAGGACTTCTGTGAAACAAACCCGGTGCATAAATTCATCATTTTCCTTACTGTCTTCAGTGAAAAAATGTTCTTTTCACTGATACTCTAATCTCTGCAGTTCTTTTTTGTGATACAAAGCATTAGTGTCCAACTTTCATGCACAGAAGGAGCAGTAGTCTGTGTTCATCTTGCATCTTTGAGCACCAAGCCCTACAGGAGAGGCTGAGGGAGCTGGGATTGTTTGGCCTGGAGAAGAGGAGGCTCAACTAGACTTTATTGCCTCTATGACTACCTGAGGGGAGGTTGTAGCCAGGTGGGGTTTGGTCTCTTCTCCCAGGCAACCAGCACCAGAACAAGAGGACATAGTCTCAGACTGCACCGGGGTAGTTTGGGCTGGAGGTGAGGAGAGAGCTCTTCACAGAAAGAGTTGTTGGCCATTGGAATGTGCTGCCCAGGGGGGTGTGGAGTCACCATCCCTGGAGGTGTTTCGAGAGGGGTTGGATGTGGCGCTTGAAGCCATTGGTTAGTAGTCATGAAGTGTTGGGTGGCAGGTTGGACTTCATGATCTCTGAGGTCTTTTCCAACCTTATTGATTCTGTGATTCTATGATCAAGAAGATCTTATGTCCTATAAAACCTCCAAAGCCACAGGGCCAGCTGAGCTGCAGTAAGGCATAAAATTGCTTTAACGTACTTCTATCAAATGAGTTTTGTTTGCCCTTTCTGTTGCTGAGTAAATCAGAAAACAGGGAGTGCACATGCTGCCCCCAGAGGTTGTGTCCCTGGCAGGGAAGTCAGGCATTGCTAATTACTGAAGTGCCTTGCTGTGTCCTTTGGCTTAAGTAACTAAGGGACTGATCCAAAGAGATCACAGGCATCAGTGGAAATTTTTTTTCCCCATTTACTGTAGCAGGCTTGGGGTCAGGCTTTTGTTACAGTGTTCCAAGACCTGCTTTAATACACCTTGAGTTTCTGCTGGCCTTGTAAACTATCATTGTTCCCAGATGCACTGTGCAGAAAATAATTTCCATTTCGTGAGATTTTTAATACAAACAGCAAGCAATATTGAGAAGCCTGTGGGCAGCTGCCTTGACTTTGTCCTAGAAACTCCAAACTGGCATGCATAACCTTTCTTGAATATAAAACCAAATAACAATAATTTAAATTTGATTTGGATGTGAGTGCAGTCAGAAGGAGTGAAACTGGCTGAAAAGAGCCTGGCTTGGAAGGATACTCAAACACCACCAATTAGAGAGAGATAAGAAATGGAACTGTGAGCAGGAAATTATAAAATGAAACTCAAACCAGAAGCTGAAAGATCTTCATCCAAATTCTATCTTCCTTTGCACCTTAGGTATTACCTTTGTTCCTGATCTTATCCTTTCTTGTAGGTTTTAAGTAGGCCTATAAGGCTTCAGAAAGGGTGCTTGCTGCTTTGCCCCAGTGCTGCTGCAAATGTACAGCCACAAAGACTTTGAAGTGACCTGAGTTTCCAGTTCTGGCCCTCGGTTTAGGAAGGATGTTGAGTTGCTGGAATGTGTCCAGAGAAGGGCTACGAAGTTGGTGAGGGGTTTGGAACACAGCCCTGTGAGGAGAGGCTGAGGGAGCTGGGGTTGTTTAGCCTGGAGAGGAGGAGACTCAGGGGGACCTTATTGCTCTCTATGACTACCTGAAGGGAGGTTGTAGACAGGCGGAGGTTGGTCTCTTCTCCCAGGCAACCAGCACCAGAACAAGAGGACAGTCTCAGGCTGCGCCAGGGGATTTAGGCTGGAGGTTAGGAAGAAGTTCTACACAGAGAGAGTTATTGCCCATTGGAATGTGCTGCCCAGGGAGGTGGTGGAGTCACCATATTTGGGGTGTTCAGGAGGAGACTTGATAGGGTGCTTGGTGCCATGGTTTAGTTGATTAGGTGGTGTTGGATTAGGTGATAGGTTGGATGCGATGATCTCGAAGGTCTCTTCCAACCTGGTTAATTCTATTCTATTCTATTCTATCTATTCTATTCTATTCTATTCTATTCTATTCTATTCTATTCTCACAGTTTTCAGGCAAAGCAAATGTGACTGATACTTACATGTCTGTTACTGTGTTATCCTGTTTGTTTTCTCAGGATATGCTGAGAAGGAGACTTTCAAGCAGGGATGTGGCTTTTCCTAGCTTGGTGAGGGATGTGTCTTTAGAAACTTCCAAACAGCCTCAAAATACACATCCTGAACACTGAAGAGAGTAGGCACTGGCTGGAAATATAATTGAAATTTAATATTCAGAGAATCTAAACTATAGGAAGGGAAGTCTGAGGCAGTCTTGCCTTGGCAAGATGAAGAACCAGATAACCTGAAGGTCGTATTTGTTTAAAACAAGTCTTGAAATGATTTTAATGGAATAGGTCTAATATGTTTGCAGCTGAATCCATCACTTCACTGGAGGATCAGTACTTATTTGAAAGTGTTCACACAGTGATATATATTTAGAGCCAACACAGCCTAGTTTCAGCTGTTGTCACACATGTAGGATGGGTGCTAGATAAAAGTGACATGGATTTATAAAAAAATAGAGGAAGAGGAGAGTTTCTGTATGAGCCACAGAGACACTGTGCTCCAGTCTTCCATGGAAGGAGCCAGGAGCCAGAATAATTAGCTGAAATCTTGTCAGAATCATTTATTTCAGGGGTTTAATGAAGCCTGGATACCAAACTTACTTCAGGAAGACGTGGGGGAAAAAAAGGAGCTTAGGAGCTGGTCTTCAGTTTGCAATTTTAAACTCGAGTTGCTGTACTAGGACATGTGGCTGAACAATAGTAATACAAAATGTATCTGCTTCCACATCTAGCTCATTCTAAATAAAATGATCTGTACCCAAATGATTTATAGAGTCATAGAATGGCTTGGGTTCAAAGAGACCTCCAAAGGTCATCTAGTCCAACATCCTCTGCAATCAACAGGACCACATGGGATTGTTTAGCCTGGAGAAGAGGAGGCTCAGGGCAGACCTTATTGCTGTCAACAACTCCCTGCAGGGAGGTTGTAGCCAGGTGGGGGTTGGTCTCTTCTCCCAGGCAAGCAGCACCAGAACAAGAGGACACAGTCTCAAGCTGCACGAGGGGAAGTTTAGGCTTGAGGTGAGGAGAAGGTTCTTCCCAGAGAGAGTTGTTAGCTGTTGGAATGTGCTGCCCGTGGAGGTGGGGGAGTCATCATCCCTGGAAGTGTTCAAGAGGGGACTGGAAGTGGCACTTGGTGCCATGGTTTAGTAGTGGTGTTGGGTGACAGGCTGGACTTGATGATCTTTGAGGTCTCTTCCAACCTTATTGGTTGTATGACTCTGTAGTCCTCAACTAGATCAGGTTGCCCAATGAAACAATTATGATCAGGCCAGAAATTATCCATGCATGTGAATATCCACCCAAAGAGCAGCTGTGAATGAAGTTAAGTCAGGCTGCTGCCCAGTTCACTAGTGGCATCCCTCAGGTTCAGTACTGAGGCCTACCCTCATTAATATCTTTGTAAATTATCTGGATGAGAAGGTTGAGTGCTTCCACAGTAAGTTTGCAGAAGACACCAAGCCAGGTGGCAGTGTCGATCGTTAGAGGGTAGGTAGGGAAGCTTTACAACAGGATCTGGATGGGTTAGACCAAAGAGCCAAGGCTAATTGTATGAAGTTTAACAAAGCCAAGTGCCAAGTCCTGCACTTGGGTCACAACAACTCTATGGTGAGCTACAGACTTGGGGATGTGTGGTTAGAAAGCTGCAACTTGGACAGGAACCTGGGGGTATTGGTTGACAATTGACTCAACATGAGTCAGTGGTGCCCAGGTGGCCAAGAAAGCCAATGGCATCCTGGCTTGGATTGAAACACTGTGGCCAGCAGGAACAGGGATATGATCATCCCCCCATGCTCAGCACTGGTGAGGACACACCTTGAGTGTCATGTTCAGTTCTGGGCCCCTCACTACAAGAAGGACATTGAGGTGCTGAAGCGTATCCAGAGAAGGCCAAAAAGGCTGGAGAAGGGCCTGGAGCACATGGCCTACGAGGAGGGTCTGAGGGAGCTGGGTGGTGTTCAGGCTGGAGAAGAGGAGGCTGAGGGGAGACCTCATTGCTCTCTACAGCTCCCTGAAGGGAGGTTGAAGCAAGGAGGGGGCAGCCTCTGCTCCTTGGTGTCAAGAGACAGGAGCAGAGGAAATGGTTCCAAGCTGCACCAGGGGAGGTTCAGGCTGGATGCTAGGAAATATGTCTTCCTAGAGAGGGTTCTCAGACATTGGAATGGTCTGCCCAGAGCAGTGCTGGAGTCACCATCCCTGGAAGTGTTCAAGGAGTGTGTGGAGCTGGTGCTTAGAGCCATGGTTTAGTGTTTACCCTTCAGTGTTGAGTCGAGGGTTGGACTGGATGAGCTTGGAGGTCTCTTCCAATTGGATGTTGTCTATGGTTCTGTTGTACTGGTGTTAAGCAAATGTAAAATTCACACCCAGTGGCTAGATATGTGGTTTTTATTCAGAACTAGCTTGCTCTAAGTTCATTTGAGCAGAGTGGTATACAATTAGTGTCATGGGGAGAAGCAAGAATATACTAATATTTGTTTGCTAGTTTAAACATTGGTTGGTTTGTTAGGAAGGACACAAAGATAGAGACACAGGGGAAGGAAGGGCTGAGGGTTTGTTTATTTGGGGAAGAAAATGCAGATATACAAAGTACAGGACAAAGAGGTAAACACTTCATCCAAGTTACTTTTCACATCCATATACCCATCACAGTTGTGTCTAGTAAAGTCAGTACAGTTTTAGTTTTCTTTTGCTAGAAATAACTGCTTGTTTCTTTTTGGGCTACCATTCTGAAACTGCTTTCTTTCCCATATGTTTTTTTCCCCCTGTTCTGCATTTGAGGTTGATAATGTTAAGAACTGAGTAGCAGGAACTCAGATGCTCTTCTCAATCTTAAAAAACACATTTGTGTAACCTGTTCTTCCCCTGAAACAAAAGCTCTGGGGGATTGAGTTTGTGGGGTATTTATGTTTCTGATGTCAGCAAGATTGTGAGGGAGAGGAAGCAATTACACTAGTCAGTCCAATACACTGGTAGACTCTTCACTGGCAGGTCTAACTTAGAATCATAGAATCAATAAGGTTGGAAAAGACCTCAAAGATCATCAAGTCCAACCAGTCACCCAAGATCTCATGACTACTCAACCATGACACCAAGTGCCCATCCAATCCCCTCTTGAACAACTCCAAGGTTGGTAACTCCACCACCTCCCTGGGCAGCACATTCCAAAGGCTAACAACTCTCTCTGGGAAGAACTTTCTCCTCACCTCAAGCCTAAACTTCCCCTGGTGCAGCTTGAGACTGTGTCCTCTTGTTCTGGTGCTGGTTGCATGGGAGAAGAGATGAACCCCCTCCTAGCTACAGCCTCCCTGCAGGGAGTTATTGAAAGCAAGAAGGTCTCCCCTGAGCCTCCTCTTCTCCAGGCTAAGCAACCCCATCTCCCTCAGCCTCTCCTCACAGGGCTGTGCTCAAGGTCTCTCCCCAGCCTCATTGCCCTTCCCTGGACACGTTTGAGAGTCTCAATGCCCTTCATAAACTGAGGGGCCCAGAACTGGACACAGGACTCAAGGTGTGGCCTAACCAGTGCTGAGCACAGGGCACAATGACTTCCCTGCTCCTGCTGGCCGCACTATTCTTAATGCAGACCAGGATGCCATTGGCCTTTTTGGCCACCTGGGCACACTGCTGGCTCATGTTTAGGAGGCTGTCAATCAGCACCCCCAGGTCCCTCTCTGCCTGGCCGCTCTCCAGCCACTCTGACCCCAGCCTGTAGCACTGCATGAGATTGTTTTGGCCAAAGTGCAGCACCCGGCACTTGGACTTGTTGAATGCCATCCTGTTGGACTCTGCCCATCTGTCCAGCCTGTCAAGGTCCCTCTGCAGAGCCTTTCTACCCTCTGACAGATCAACACCTGCACTTGATTGTAGTGTGAATGGAAGAGGCAGGAAGACTCAGCAGACCAACCCCACAGTGGCCATGTACATCAAACAGATTATAGGAGACCTAGAGGGACAGAGACTGCCTAGATAAATTAGATGCCTTGGCAAAACAGAATGGTAAACGTGGCGCTGGTTCAGATATGAATAGCAGGTCCTGTTGCTTTTGTTACTGCAGATGCTGCCATTGCTGGCTTTTATATATTCTTCATTCTTAGTGCTTCTTTAATTTATTTTATTTTTCCTGTGAAAAACAGATATATATCACATCCACATCTTGAAATGTGCTGCATTCATGAGGCTCTGAATGACAAGATGCATGAAGAACTCGAACACAAAAGATGAAATGTAAAGGGAAAAAAAAAAAAGGAAAAATAGAATTATGCATAAAGCCAGAAAACAGAAGAGTGTAGATTAAAACCCAGAGGTGTTTATAGAACTGAGCCAACAAATCAGCTTGAACACATTCATACATTTACTTTAGGCCTATCTATAATTCAGTTTCTAGATTGTTTGCTTGAGTATGTAGGCACTGATTGCCCTCTTGCTTGTTTGTTTAAATCAGGAACATCTTTGATGCATTTGCTAATATAAAAGTGACATCATGGAGAGATGAGTCAGTCTCAGGGGGAAAAAAAAAGTTATATAATGGTATTTTTTAAAGATATGCTGTAGTTTGCTGTGAGGCAAAGCAGTATTTATAAACTCTCAACAAAAAAGTGAATGAGACAGACTATATACTAGGCACCTGTTGCTCAGTAGCTCAGTCTTGATCTGTGCTGACCAAAGATCATAGAAACATAGAATCACAGAATGGACCAGGCTGGAAGGGACCTCCAGAGGTCATCCAGTCTGACCCCCCCACAGACAGCAGGGACATCCCCAACTAGATCAGGCTGCCCAAGGCCTCGTTGAGCCTTAACTTGAATATCTGCAGGGCAACCTGTTCCAGTGTTCCACCACCCTCATAACAAATAACTTGTTCCTAACATCCAATCTAAATCTGCCCTTCTCTAGTTTGAAGCCATTGCCCCTCACCCTGTCCCTTCAAGCCTTTGCAAACAGTCTCTCTCCAGCCTTCTTGTAGCCCCCCTTCAGGTACTGGCAGGCTGCTATTAGGTCTCCCCAGAGCCTCCTCTTCTCCATGCCAAACATCCCCAGCTCCTTCAGCCTGTCCTTGGGGGCAGAGGTGCTCCAATGCCCTGATCATTCTCATGGCTCTCCTCTGGACCCACTCCATCAGTCCATGTCCTTCCTGTATCGAGGGCTGCAGAGCTGTACACAGTACACAGAATCACAGAGACACTCAGGTTGGAAAAGACCCTCAGGATCACCAAGTCCAACCAATAACCCCACTCTACAAGGTTCACCCCCAAACCATATCCACAAGCACCTCATCCAAATGACCTTTAAACACATCCAGGGTTAGTGACTGCACCACCTCCCTGGGCAGCACATTCCAATGCCTGACCACTCTTGCCATAAGAAATGTTTCCTAATGTCCAGTCCAAAACCACCCAGCTGCAGCTTGAAGCTGTTCCCTCTTGTTCTATCACTAATTACTCCAAGTGAGGTCTCACCAGAGCAGAGCAAAGTGGCTGAATCACCTCTCTGGATCTGCTGGCAATGCTGCTTTTGATGTGACCCAGGCTGTGATTTGTCTTCTGTGCTGCAAGCTCACACTGCCTGCTCATGACCATCTTGTCATCCATCAGCACCCCCAAGTCCTTTTCCTCAGGGCTGCTTTCTATCCCCTCCTCCCCCAGTCTGTATTGATAGTGAGGATTGTTCTGGCCCTGCACTTGCTCTTGTTGAACCTGATGAGGTTCATCCTGAGATCTGCTTGGGGATGTCAGTCACTGAAAGGAGCGCAAAGCAGCAACCTCTTGCAGTGACTGGAGTTCATGGCAGGCCTGTGTGTGTGCCAGCTGGTTGTCATAGATGCAGGCTGGGAGAGCCAGAGTCATACCGTGCTTCTCCTCTCTGGGTTCACACACAAGGCATCTCCTGAGCCCCCTTCTTGCGGCTTTCACACCCATCGCTGCTTTCACACCCATCACTCTCTTCACGCGGTCAAGAAACAGAAGCGAAGCCACATGGTGGATTTACATCTCCTACAATTATTTGCCAGTCTTTTTGGAGTGAGGGAGATCAAACACAGAGAAAGTTCATATTCAGTCCACACAGTTAAACCAAATTAACTTTGGATAATGAATACATTTGAGGAAATCGTGACCTGCATGCGGATAGTCCCACAAACAGGAAATGAGGCTAAATCAATTTGATTAATTACTCCTCACAAATGAGTCACTTTTGCAAGCAGTGCACCGAGAGCTATCCATAGCACTTGGTAAGGAGAGGAACAGAGGGACTGTCTCCTGGCAGAAGCTGAAGCAGGGTGTATATCAAACCCCATCCAGGAGCACTATAATGGTAGTTCCCAGGCAGCTCCCACTATCTCCCACCTACCGTGATGCTGAGGTCTTTTTACTAGAAAAGGTTTCCATAGTGACCAGGGGACATCACTGCAAGAGCTGTAGTTCAGGCTGATGCTCAGGTCACTTTGCAGGGAGCTGTCAGAAATCAAGGCCCCAGTTCTTCTTGGTGGGCTATTCACTCTGAATGTTGAACACTGTCAGTGGAAAGGTCTTCAGCCCTTTATACTCATACTTCATAGGACTGAAGCATACATATCAGCAGGGAGTCTCAGCCTCAGTAGCAACTATGCAATGTGAAATTAAACTCCATGTGCATTCACTAGACCTAGCTCCACTGTTAACATTGTATTTCATCTGTTTTATGTTGTGTTTATCTAGGCACAGCTACAATAGGGGAAACAAAGATTCTGGATAGTTACATGGGTATGTGAAAGTGATAGCTATTATCATCTAGCTGTGAAATAATTTGCAGAGGAATAACCTCATTTCTTAGTGCTGATCTTAGACCCATCCATGTGTCTTTTATCCATGTATCAAAGAGCCTGGTATTTTCCAAGCAGCATGAAAAGCATGGTAGCTGTGTATGTTGCTAGGCTGGAGTACACCATAATGTGTGCTCTGCTAGCTTCCTTGTAGGTAATCTGGGTCAGGGCAATCCCAAGCACTGATATAGGCTGGGCAGGGACTGGCTTGAGAGCAGACCTGAAGAAAAGGACTTGGGGGTGCTGGTGGATGAGAAGCTGAACATGAGCCAGCAGTGAGCACTTGCAGACCAGGAAGCCAACCAGAGCCTGGGCTGCATCAAGAGAAGCATAGCCAGCAGGTTGAGGGAGGTGATTCTCCCCCTCTGCTCCACTCTGGTGAGACCCCACCTGGAGTACTGTGTCCAGTTCTGGAGCCCCTAGTACAGGAAAGATCTGGACATGCTGGAGTTTGTCCAGAGAAGGCCACGAGGATGATCAGAGGGCTGGGCTCCTCTCCTATGGAAACAAACCGAGGGAACTAGGGCTGTTCAGTCTGGAGAAGAGAAGGCTCTGAGGAGAACTTCTTGTAGCCTTCCAGAATCTTAAAGGGGTACACAAGAAAGCTGGGGAGGGACCTTTTAAGGTGTCATGGGGGATGGAACAAAACGAGAGGTGGGTAAGTTCAGATAGGAGGAAGTTCTTCCCCATGAGGCTGGTGAGACACTGGAACAAGCTGCCCGGGGAGGTGGTGGAAACCTCATCCCTGGAGGTTTTTAAGGCCAGGTTGGATGTGACTGTGAGCAACATGATGCAGTGTGAGGTGTCCCTGCCCATGGCAGGGGGGTTGGAACTGGATGATCCTTGAGGTCCCTTCCAACCCTAACAATTCTGATTCTAATTGCTATGACCAGATACTCTTTTAGGAGGTGGTAATACACTGGCTCAAGGAGAATTTGATGCAAAATTATTTAACACCATTTCTTGTTTTTTTCCCCTGAATGTAGATACAAAGGTTGGTAGATAAAATTATCGAGTCATTGGTGCTGCTGAAAGGAGCAGTTCTTTCTCTTTTGTTCTATCTGTCTGGGGACCTGATCTCGCCTTCTGTCTGAGAAGATGGACTTCGTATTCTCTTATATTAATAGGCAGAGACAATAACAATTCTCTTCCTGATAAACAAAAACAAATGTGAGAAACTTATGGGGAGGACTTAAATGGGAGTATAATGTAAGCATAAGTGCTTTTTGCTCAGCAGAGGTAAGTATTGTGTGTGCATACTTGTGGGTGAGAGAGAAATGCTTTCAAAAACACACACACATTTTTCAGTGCAGGTAGAATAACAGTTTTTACTCCTGAGAATACTCAGGTGACAGACAAAGTAGTGCTTAAAGAAACTTGGAGCTGAAGTGTTATTTCTACAGCCATTATCAGCTGCACTCCCATGACTAAAATGCGTTCCTCTGGAGAGAGAGGAAAGCTAACAGAGCTTCTAGCCAATTCACAGGAAAGCTGCTGTTACTTCTTCAGAAAGGAGCTGAGGGAGTACTAGGTGAATACATTAACTTCTTTGAGACTGGCTTTTCAGCACACAAGCAGAAACGAAATGGACAATTATGTAAGAAGATAAGCCCCAATCACACAATGGGGAGTCCCGTGGCCTCGTGTTGTGAATGGCCTGGTGACATTTGAGGCCGGATGAGCACTCACCTTTTCAGACTGCAGCACACACAACGAAGTACTGAAAGTTTTTAATTGCCAGAGGTGTAAATCACTTTAAGGATTTCCAGTTCTTTAATATTCTGTGCTTAAAGTGAAACCACTTTCTGTGTCATTAAGCAAAGACCAAATACATTTCTGCTAGGTGGTCTGTACGAGGCTAGTATAGATTCAGGGCAGATGGAGCCACACCACTTTTATACCAGTTGATGGTGCGGCAAAGCTTTTGTCCTCTCTCAGAGAAACAGATTATCAAACCCATTTTGCAGACAGAAGAGCAAAGACTCACTGAGGTTCTGTAGCAGTGTTTGAAAATCTCTGTTAGTTTGCAGGGGCCATTCTATCTCTGCCTTGTCAGATGTGTAGATGCTCCTCCTCCTCACTAATACTATCACTAAGGCCAAAGGGCACAAGGTGCAATTGGTAGATGAAACAAGCACACAAGGAGGTAGCCCATAGAGGAAAATCTCTTCCAGAGACCCCATTCTGCAGTCTTTCTAGTTTCATTTCCCTCTCCTAAGAGCTGTGTAGATTTAAAAATACACTTCCCAGTTATTTTTGTTTCCTCCTCAGTACAGCATTATAATGCATCATGGAATTCTGTCGGCACAGATCTTTTCCAGTGACATGTCAGAGAGACATTTTGAAATGCAGGATAAGCAGGGGATACAATTTGTTCAGTGGAATAAGCTAGTGTCTCCAAATTTGCATTGGGTAATTTGAGGCTGTTGCAAAATGCCCAGTGAGAGGCATTGCATGAAATGTTTTTGTTTGTTTTAATAATGTTTGTCTGGGTTACAGGATTACTGTCTGATCTATGTTATATGCAGAAAAAGGCTGGCAGTATGAAGAAGTGAGTGGCAAAAGTCTGGTTCTCAAAGTACAATATGTGTTAACCAGCATTCTGTGTGCTGGGTGACTGAATTCATTGCATTGCATTGCTTCTACAGGTGATCACTGGCTATAGCCATTAGCCTGGTATTCTGGGCTGTTGGGACATGGGAAGAAAAACACAAACCAGTGATTTCTCTGCACTTCAGAAAGCAGGAGAAAGGTCAGGAGTACACTTTCAGAAATACAGAGGCTTATGGAAAGCATTTCCAGCCACGCCGCTGTCTCGAAACAAAGCATCCCTCCCCAAACCAGGCAAGTATGGAACCACTGTGCGTGTCTGCGTCGGCACTGAATTCATTGTCACTATCAAACAGGAAATAGAAACAGCAGGGGGCATGAGAGAAGCAGCCAGCTGAAGGAAATGGTGGGAGGCAGGGAGATTTTGAAAGTGGTCTTGGTATTGAAGGAAAGAGTTAATGTCCAGAATACTCATGTATAGCATATCTAATTCACTGAGATGAACAAATTATCTAGGGTTGAGCTAAAAAGAACCCTAGTTTTAGACTACAAGAGAGAGATCGCTGCTTTGAACTGCAAGAAGTCAAAAAATCCTGCTTTGAACTACAAAAAGAGTACCCATAAGAAGAACCTTGCTTTAGTTAAGCAGCAGAAGAATTCAGCTTTGAAATACAAGTAGAGGGGGGGGAATCTATCATATTCTGAGATAAAATGAAGAAATGTACTTCCAAAATAAAGGCAAACTTGGCTTTAGCTATTTGAAAGAGAACATAAGGAAATGTGTCAATACAGCAGCAGAATTGTGTTGTCTAATGGTCAATGTCTAGGATTAGAAGGAACTGCTGAATCATGCTTGCTGCTATTTGGTCTCTCCATAGCTGCATTCCTTACCTAATTGCTTTTCTTGCTCTCTGTAAAACACAGCTGACTGCTTGCCTACCTTGCAGAGGTGGGGATACTTTGCAGATGCTAAGTGTTGTTATCATACTTTGCTATGGATTGCAGAATCACAGAAACATTCAAATTGAAAAAGGACACTTGGGATCACCAAGTCCAACCTACAACCCTGCTCTACAAGGTTCACCCCTAAACCATATCCTCAAGCTCCTCATACAAATAACCTTTAAAGTCATCCAGGCTTGGGGAATCCACCACCTCCCTGGGCAGCACATTCCAATGCCTGACCACTCTTGCTGGGAAAAAATTCTTCCTGCTGTCCAGTCGCAGCTTGAGGCCATTCCCCAATCTCCTGGTCTGCCACTAGGACAAGGTCAGGTGGCAATTTCTCAGTTTTTCTTGAGCGATGCAAAGGAGAGAATGAAAGCCTGCTTTAACACAGCAAAGTGAACAGAGGTAAGCAAGACTGCTCTTCCAAGCACATCCATCATCTAGGAAATGGAAATGGCTTGGAAATGACCTGCAACAGGGTGAATATGCACGTGGGAATGATTTGCAAGAAGGAAAGTGCTCTTTGCTTCCTGCCTACCAGATGAAGTCGGCCTCTTGCTGTCTCGTTGCCATCTGGTGGGAAAAGCACCAGGCTTTCACAGTGTGTGCTCTCCAGGGGAGGTTATCCAGGTGGAGCCAAGGTAGGAGCCACCAGGTAACTGTACCAGAAAATGCCACTGCCTGCAAAGGCTGTTGCTTGATTGACCAGCCTGAGTGCTCCACCTCTCCGAGGAAACCAACTGTGCTAATATGAGAGCAAATGCAGTATGGAATGGTGCTTCTGCAGATGGGGAGAGAGGAGAAAGCCAGTCATGCTGAAGAGTATGTGTTCAGTACTTCAACAAATAATATATAATTAGGGAGACATACAGGGAAATGAATTCCAAAGACTGAGTCCTTCATCCACTTATCTGTAGACTGCAGCTAGCTCTTTTCTTTTATATTTCCAGTGAAAATGGAGAAACAATGAGACAGAGCATATGTACTTCTGTATGCATTATAGTTGGCTTTAGATGGCCTGATAATTTTATCCACCATAACAAAGCTGTATGAGGGAAACACAAGATGCACATTTTCTTGCAAAGAATCAAAATGTGCTGAATTCTATGCTCTTAGTTGGAGGTTTTATGTGCTTTTTGTGGTGTGGGGTTTATTTTTAGTTCTTTTTTGTTTGTTTGGATTTTTGGAGGGGTTTGGGGTGTGTTTTTTTTTTTGTACTCTAGTGCACACAATAGATGAAAATGAGAAAGGAGCTGGCAGGAACAGAAAGGTCCACATTCTGCACAATGTTTTGCCATTTCAGAAGCGAGTACTCACTGTGGTAGAAAGTTGATGCACCTCCAAAGCCAGCTCGTTAAGTCAAATCTTTCCACAGAGGATGCTGATGTTTGTGGGCTACAGCATATTTCCAATATCTGACAGGACAAATCAATTGAAAGAGGAGCTCCCTGGATAAAACTAGATTCCCTATTGTTCCTTTGCTTTCATGAATGAAACGATTAAAGTCAGTCTTGTTCAGGGACGCCAGATGATTCTAACTTCATTTTCACCCATGTTTCTCAGGTCACCTCTGCTGACTTCATTCATCAGCCTTGCAGCAGTAAGGTTTCTGCGGCATCATTCAAAGGCATCAAAACAGGAAGTTCTTCAGACATTGATTCTGCCACTAAGTATTAGGCACACTGTTACATTTGATTTTTATGGGCTGTTACCTTCCTCATGGACCTTTCTGTTCCAAGCTCCCCAGAGATCGATGAAGATGCATGCTAAGTAGAACCTATCAAACACTATTTTTCACTCATTTTAAACCATACACTCCAACAAGCAGGATGGAATTCAACATCCTACAAAAAGCTGCTAGGGAATTGCAATTCAGCTTTCTGTCAAACTGAGAGCAATGAGGACTCAATGCTTCCAGATGACATCCTGCACAGGGGAAAACTGTGCTCTTCTAAACTGCATGGTTGAATCACAAGACAATGGTGTGAACCTTCTCAAGCTGCTTAAAGAGTTTGCAAAAGTGAACTATGGACCCATTTTGCTCCTACAGTTTGTGATGACCTTTCTCTCAAAACCACGACCGTGGTGGGTTGAAATCCCCCCCCAACTAGTTTGGAGAAACTACCCCCAGAATAAAATTGCCAGACCAGCTCAGTTTGGGATGGAAGCAAATGGAGCTCTATTTGCAAGCTACAATCTAGAAATATGGAATGCAATGAATATGCACAAAATACACAATAGATGTACAGTAGATTATATAGACATACAATTTATAAACAACACAGAAACTCCCCAGACCTCCCTGGATGGATCCAGGGGGACCCTTCACCTTCTCCTCCCCCACTCCCTCCCTCCTTCCTGGTTTCCTCACACAGTAGTCAAATCAGAGATCCCCTGGCAAGGCCACAGAAGAAAGAAGTTGCATGCAGAAGCAACAGAAAAAGAAAGCAAGAACTGTTTATGCCTCTTCTCTATATCCCATTAGCAAGCCAATGAATCATATAGACCTTAGCATTATTTTCCTTTTGTATCCAATGGTAATTTATTTTACTTTCAGCCTTTGCAGTCAGGGACTAGGTTAAAGTTCCCCCTTCAAACGGTAACAGTGTCACAGTCGGAAAAACAAAGGCCTAAGCAATCTCCTGTCCAGTGATAAGACAGTATGACATTAAACTCTACCCATGGTGTTTTACCAGCACCAGAGGTAAAAAAACCAACATTGGGCTTTCCACAGTTTATATGACCCATTTCAGAACTTTGTCCTCTGGCTTAAGGGAGCTTTGTGACATTGGGCAGCTCTTTCCTACATGGTTTCGTCTCTGTGGCATATAATCTGATGGCTTCCTGAAGCACAAGAAAGGTTGTCTTTCTGAAAGTGGAGAGGGGACTTCTATAACATTATCTCAGAAGAGGGAAAAATCAGGAACACCAGTAATGGGATGCAAGAGAAATGGAGAGCCCATAACGTGGGAAGAAGCTGAGTGTTTGTATTAGCAAAGGTCCTTCTGTAACGATCTCAGTGGTTCTTGGAAGGTCTTCCTCTGACTGCTGTTTGGTTAAGCTGAGCATAGAATCATAGAATCAATAAGGTTGGAAAAGACCTCAAAGATCATCAAGTTCAACACCAGTTCTCCCAGCAGAATAGAGAAGAGGATGAAGACACAACAAGAGAAGAGGTGATGAAATGGTCCCACGTAAAATGAAGCACAGTCCAGAGCATCCTTTCTCCCTCCTCAGTTTGGATCAAAGGGCACAAGTTGCCCAGGTCTACTGATATAGTTTTTCCCCATGGTTGTACCCTAAAGAATCTATTTATTTTATTTTATTTTATTTTATTTTATTTTATTTTATTTAAATTCGCTTGTGGCTCCTTTTCAGATGGAGGATTTAGATGGAGAGGATTTGTCAAGTTTTCTTTACTTCAAAGTAGCTATCTCTTAGCTTTAAAATCTCAAAATTACTTAAGCCAAAAGCATATATTGAAGCATGAAAGACTGCCAAAATTTGGTGATTACTGGAAAAAAACTTATTCTGCTCTAGACCACTACCCTGAACCTCTCAAGCTGTGCCAGGGGAGGTTTAGGCTGGAGGTTAGGAAGAAATTCTACACAGAGAGAGTGATTGCCCATTGGAATGTGCTGCCCAGGGAGGTGGTGGAGTCACCATCACTGGAGGTGTTCAGGAGGAGACTTGATGGGGTGCTTGGTGCCATGGTTTAGTTGATTAGGTAGTGTTGGATGATAGGTTGGATGCGATGATCTTGAAGGTCTCTTCCAACCTGGTCTATTCTATTCTATTCTATTCTATTCTATTCTATTCTATTCTATTCTATTCTATTCCATTCCATTCCATTCCATTCCATTCCATTATTTCTACCCTGGAAAGCAGTTATGTCTCTACACATAATAAGAACTTAAATTCCATAGTATGAAGCTTTGATAATCCCTTCACTCTGAGGAGAGACTTTCCACTTCCTTCCTGCATCATTTGTGTTATGCAACACTGTGTTCTGGTTAAACATGTCCCTTAGTTCACGTGGGCTGTGTGCAATTTAAATAGCCTCAAACCCAGGTGCCATTCAGCTTGATGTTTTTAGGACTTTAGAGCTGGATCCTCCCTTGCAGCATCCACAGGTTGACTGGTTCCACCAATGCAAGATGAGAGCAAGGTGGGCGGGAAGCATTATGGAATCCTCATATTAAATACCTACAGAAGGCTTATGACAGCAGTAGAAGATTAAAATAAAAAGTGAAGAATGAACTCTGGAGAGTGTGTTATGGCCACTGCTTCCCAAGATTGGTATGTAAAATGCAAAGTTATAGATAGAGATAAAATGTAAAACACTTTTCTCAAATCTTCTCCACTCTTGCTGGAACACAGCTGGGGGAAAAGCTTTATGCAGTTCTTATTTTTTCTTCTTTGTTATTTGTTAAGTGCCTATCTATGTGGAAACATGCTGTCTCACAGAAATCCGACTGAAACTTGTCTGTGGGCGTATTTCAGCCCAGCAGGAGTTTAACAAGTACAGCCATGACAGAACAAGAAGACAAGAACACGCTTAAAACAGTGGACTCGGGTCCGTGGTGGCATTATGGGAATTGCTGCAATATAACAGTGTGGGAGAGGCTCAAAAAATGAAGTCAGTCATACTCAGTTCCTTTGGGTTTCAGGCTTCAATGAAGAAGCATTTGTTGATCATGCAAAAATAAGTGCCACTGGCAAGGCCAAGCTGGATGTGGCTCTGAGCAATCTGATCTAGTGTGAAGTGTCCCTGCCCATGGCAGGGGGTTGGAACTGGATGGTCATAGATTCATTGAATCATAGAATTCTTAAGGTTGGAAGGGACCTCAAGGATCATCCAGTTCCAACCCCTCTGCCATGGGCAGGGACACCTTACACTACAGCAGGTTGCTCAGAGCTACATCCAGCCTGGCCTTAAAAACCTCCAGGCATGAGGCTTCCACAATGTCCCTGGGCAACCTGTGCCAGTCTCTCACCACCCTCATGGGGAAGAACTTCCTAACATCCAATCTCAATCTACACATTTCTAGTTTTGTTCCATTCCCCGTAGTCCTAGCATTCCTTGACACCCTAATAAGTCGTAGTATCATAGTATCAATCAGGGTTGGAAGGGACCACAAGGATCATCTAGTTCCAACCCCCCTGCCATGGGCAGGGACACCCCACACTAGATCAGGCTGCTCAGAGCCTCATCCAGCCTGGGCTTAAACGCTTCCAGGGATGGGGCCCCAACCACCTCCCTGGACAACCCATTCCAGGGCTTCACCACTCTCATGGGGAAGAACTTCCTCCTCACCTCCAGCCTGAATCTCCCCACCTCCAGCTTCATTCCATTCCCCCTAGTCCTATCACTACCTGATAGCCTCAGAAGTCCCTCCCCAGCCTTCTTCTAGGCCCCCTTCAGATACTGGAAGGCCACAATGAGGTCACCTCAGAGCCTTCTCTTCTCCAGACTGAACAGCCCCAACTCCTTCAGTCTGTCCTCACAGGAGAGGTGCTCCAGCCCTCTGATCATCCTTGTGGCCCTTCTCTGGACACCTTCCAGCACCTCCACATCCCTCTTGTAATAGGGGCTCCAGAACTAATAAGTCCCTCTTCAACTTTCTTGTAGCCCCTGTTCAGATACTGGAAGGCCACAATAAGCTCTCTTCAGACCCTTCTTTTCTCCAGACCAAACAGCCCCTGACGTCCCTTCCAATCCTAACAATTCAATGATTCTAAGACTGATTATTTAAGTTACAACAAGATACATTCATCATCAGTTACAGCTGGAGTAGAAGACAGAAGATGCAAAAGACAGTGCCCCTGCCATGTTCAAGCTCTTTAGCAGTTCCAGGTTTTTACCTCGCAAACTCTTTCTTTGACTCGCTATCCTGCAGGAGAGAGCTGTTTATATGGCTTCATAATTAAAACCAATTGCCACAAAGTGATCCCATTTTCTGCACTGCAGGCCCTTTGCTTTACTTAAGAGTGCTCTGCATTTACATCAGCTTGACCATTAAAGCTCCAAACCAGTTGTGAAAGTTCTTTTATGTCTGGTTTTTCATTAGTTTGCATTAAACGATTCATTGGCTTGATTTTCACTTCAGTGAGCCTTCTCATAAAATCTCCTTAGACATAATGGTGATACCACTTAGGAAGTGAAATGAATTAATGCATCCGCAGAAGCACTCGCTAGGAGGCACTTCTGCAAGCTCTTTTTTTCCCCTCACATTTTATGATTCTGCAGATACACTTGTCAGTCATGTGCAAGATACAGTATCACAGTATCACTAAGGTTGGAGGAGACCTGGAAGATCATCGAGTCCCCACCTGTCACCACAGACCCCATGACTAGACCATGGCACCAAGTGCCACATCCAGTCCCCTCTTGAACACCTCCAGGGACGGTGACTCCACACCTCCCTGGGCAGCACATTCCAATGACAAACAACTCTCTCAGTGAAGAACCTCCTCCTCACCTCAAGCCTCAACTTCCCTTGTTGCAGCTTGAGACTGTGTCCCCTTTTTCTGGTGCTGGTTGCTAGAGAGAAGAGGCCAACCCCTGCCTGGCTACAACCTCCTTTCAGGTAGTTGTAGAGAGCAATGAGGTCTCCCCTGAGCCTCCTCTTCTCCAGGCTAAGCACCCCAGCTCCCTCAGCTCTCCTCACAGGGCTGTGCTCAAGGCCTCTCCCCAGCCTTGTTGCCCTTCTCTGGACATGTTCAAGTGTCTTGATGTCCTTCCTAAACTGAGGAAGGACACTGAAACCAAGAGAGAGGGAAAGCAGCACTAAGAAAGATGTTTTGACATGTATTCAGACTTGCAGGATCGTTCAGGTTTGAAAAGACCCTCAAGGTCACCAAGTCCAACCATTAACCCTCCGCTACAAAGTTCACCCCTAGACCATATCCCCAAGCACCACATCCAAACCACCTTGAAACACATCCAGGGTTGGTGACTCAACTACCCCCCTTGGGCAGCACATTCCAAAGCCTGACCACTCTGGCTGGGAAGAAATTCTAAACCTACCCAGCTGCATCTTGAGGCTGTTCCCTCTTGGTGTATCACTAATTAGGGTCAGAAGAGGCCAGCATCAGCCTCTCCACGATGTCCTTTTAGGTAGTTGTAGACAGCAACCAGGTCTCCCCTCAGCCTCCTCTTTTTCAAACTCAGCTCCTTCAGTCTCTCTTTGTCAGATTTATTCTCCAGTCCCTTCCCCAGCCTCCTTGCCCTCCTCTGCTCTGGCTCCAGCACCTCCACATCTCTCGTGTATGGAGGTGCCCAAAGCTGGACACAATACTCAAGGTATGGCCTCTCCAGAGCTGAGTAGCAGGGGGACAATCCCCTCCCTGCTCCTTCTGGACACAGCATTTCTAATCCTAGCCAGGATGCCACTGGCTTTCTTGGCCACCTGCACACTGCTGGCTCCTATTCAGCTGCTTGTCCATTTGCTGAAGCAGGTGTGTAGTCAGCAAATCTCTGCTGAAGGAGTTACTCTTTAGATGGTCTCTTAGTATTTCAATGACACCACTAAAGCTGCAATAATTAAGGATCTCTCAGCATTTCATTACAAAATCATATTTTCAAGTGGGTATATAAATTGCATATGGAGCAATGTTGCTTCATGTTCAAATATCTTCCTAAAATTAGCATTCTGAGTGGGTTCCTAAAACCCCACATGTATTAATTTGTTGGTAAGAGCCACTTAGTGGCTATTTAGCTCAGAAACCATGGAGGAACAGCTGTAACCCAATAAGAAGAAATGGTTTAGCACCTTCCAAATCTGTGCAAATATTGTATCAAATTTAATGAACAGAATGTGCCTGTGCAGAGGAGCAGACACTGATTGTCAGAAATACATCTGTTTAGCAGGCAGGGAGCATCCTTGCATGTAGAGACGTTAGATGTTTCATGGAAGGCCTGTACAGGCTGGCTGAAAATACCGATGCAAGATCTCATGTGTTATTAACCTCATCAAAAAGTTGGGGAAAGAGGTTTGCAGTGGAGCTTGCCTAAGTGCAATGGCTTAAATTCGGTTCGGGTTGGACTTGATGAGCTTTGAGGTCTCTTCCAACCTTGGTGATACTGTGAAATCAGACCTCAGTGCCAGGCAAGATTATGGAGCAGGTCATCTTGAGTGCAATCACACAGCACTTACAGGATGGCCAAGGGATCAGGCCCAGCCAGCATGCATTTAGGAAGGGCATGTCCTCCCTCACTGACCAGATCTCCTTCTATGATCAGGTGACTGCCTGCTGGATGTGGGGCAGGCTGTGGATGTAGTCTGCCTGGACTTTCTTCCAACCTTAGCGATACTGTGATACTGTGACTTCAGCAAGGCCTTTGACACCATCCCCCACAGCAAACTCCTGGCCAAGCTATCAGCCCATGGCTTGGACAGCAGCACTCTGAGCTGGGTTAGGAACTGGCTGGAGGGCCGAGCCCAGAGAGTGGTGGTGAATGGTGCCACATCCAGCTGGCGGCCAGGCACCAGTGGTGTGCCCCAGGGATCAGTGCTGGGCCCCATTCTGTTTAATATCTTTACTGATGATCTGGATGAGGGGATTGAGTCAGTCATCAGTAAATTTGCAGATGACACCAAGCTGGGGGCAGGAGTTGAACTGATAGAGGGTGGGACAGCTCTGCAGAGGGACCTTGACAGGCTGGACAGATGGGCAGAGTCCAGGGGCATGAGATTGAACACATAAGTGCCAGGTTCTACACATTGGCCACAACAACCCCATGCAGTGCTACAGGATGGGGTCAGAGTGGCTGGAGAGAAGTCAGGCAGAGAGGGACCTGGGGTACTGGTTGACAGCCAGCTGAACATGAGCCAGCAGTGTGCCCAAGCAGCCAAGAGGGCCAATGGCATCCTGGCCTGCATCAGGAACAGTGTGGCCAGCAGCAGCAGGGAGGTCATTCTGTCCCAGTACACTGCACTGGTTAGGCCACACCTTGAGTCCTGTGTCCAGTCCTGGGCCCCTCAGTTTAGGAAGGATGTTGAGTTGCTGGAAGGTGTCCAGAGAAGGGCAACAAAGTTGGTGAGGGTTTGGAGCACAGCCCTATGAGGAGAGGCTGAGGCAGCTGGGGTTGCTTAGCCTGGAGAAGAGGAGACTCAGGGGTGACCTCATTGCTCTCTACAGCTCTGTGAAGGGAGGTTGTAGCCAGGTGGGGGTTGGTCTCTTCTCCCAGGCAACCAGCACCAGAACAAGGGGACACAGTCTCAAGCTGTGCCAGAGGAGGTTTAGGCTGGATGTTAGGAACAAATTCTTCATAGAAAGAGTTATTGGCCATTGGAATGTGCTGCCCAGGGAGATGGTGGAGTCACCATCACTTGTTTATCTCAAAGGTCTCTTCCAACCTGGTCTATTCTATTCTATTCTATTCTATTCTATTCTATTCTATTCTATTCTAAAATGGGTCAAAGCAACCCAACAGGTCAACCTGGCTATTTCCAAACGCAGAAGTGAGGGAAAAGTAACACACAAAAACATGGGATGGGACACAAAAAAGTGAGATAAAAATAGAGTTTACTGATCTAAATCAGACAAAATAGTACAAAAGTAAGATAAGAATAGAGTTTACTGATCAAAATCAGACAAATATACAAAATGCATAACTCCCTCAGCCTATTCACAGAAAAGCACAGCAAAAAGCAGCAGCCAGCAGAACCAAGTGAGCCAAAAGCCCAAGCCTGGAAACTCTTCCCTGTCCCTCCTTGTCCTGCTGCCATCCCAGCAGTAAAGACTATGCCCAAGAACCTGAAACTCAGAAGCAGCAGCTGGAACAGGAAGCCTCCCATGTTACAATCTGAACTTCAAGCCCCACAGTACTTTGCTGCAGCCAGTATTTCCATTATTGAAGCTGGCATGACTGCAGCAGGGTATGCATGCCTAAAATGAAGCCCTAGCCAGACCACTAATTGATGTCCCTAGAGAATTACAGCAGCAGGTTCAACTCAATCCATGACACTAAGATAGTGATGAGGAGAAAAGAACTTCTGTCATCCAGCTGCATGTCCAGGCCCATGAACTCTATCTTGCCTAAATGATCCTCCATATCTGTTTCTCCCCTGGTCTGGGGGAGCGGAGTGTAGTCATAGACCCCTTGTAATGAAGTGCCGAACGGAGGCATGAACCCCATTGCCATAGAGCAACAAGATTCCAGAAATTCAGGGAACAGAGAATCTCAGAAATCCTCCCAGAAGTCCTTTATTGCTGTGTTGTAGAATCCCCTGCATTAGAGTCTCAGAGTCCCACTTACAGAAGAAGTCCTGGAAGCCCTTAACAGATGAAGCAGCTAATAGACATCCCGAGCCTATCCCTAGCAGCATGCCTAAAATGAAGCCCTAGCCAGATCACTAATTGACGTCCCTAGAGAAGCCCTAACCTCCCAATCTGCCCCTAACCTCAGACCCTAATCCATGTTAGCTATTGCTCAGAGTGGCTTCTACGTATTCTTTGTTATCAATCACTTAACCAGTAAAATCCAATCACATAGAGAAGCTAAAATCTCTTCCCCGACAAGAGGTGCCAGCCTGTCAAGGGGGTGACTTCTGTAGCATGTTCCAATCACAGGGTGCCAACGTGATGATATTGTTCTTGGCACATATGGAGTGTGATTGTTTTGCTCTAGGCAGTATGCTGAGGAATTGGTCAGCTAAAGAATCCTGCACTCTGCATGCATCCAGCAGCTGCCCTCAGAACAGTGGCTACAACACATATTCTCTTGCATGAAGTCTGAAAATAGGTGAACATCAGCTAGATGATCCTTGAGGTCCCTTCCAAGCCTGACAAATTCTATGAATCTATAGCAGCAGCATTCTGGAGATGTATCTGCTGCATAGCTTGTGCATAGCAAGAAAGGCAAATGAGGGTGGCATAAGTGAGGGGTCAGTCTTTGCTGGCTGAAATGCTTTAGGCTGTTAGTGCACAGGCAGACAGCTCAATAGCATGGCCAAGGGCTCCAGCTTGGAAATGGAGTTTGCCTTTGTGTCAGGTAGTGAAGGTGGAGAGTGACTCAGGCAGGGAAGTTCCCAAGCTCATCTGTTCTGAACGGTTAGTGCAAGCTGAGGTTTTTTTCTCTGCTTACTATTGGTCTGTTTTCACTGCTTTCCCTTCCTGGAGACTCCTAGTGACGAGGTCAGAATGAGACCCTGTTTATAGCATGAGAAACAGTGTGTGACTGTGTGTTTGTGAGGGGCTGCCCATGGGTAAACATGGCAATGGTGATGATGTTATTCCCTGTCAGGCTCCATTCTGTTATTTTGGCATTTCTCTTCCTATGCAAATCAAGTGTTTGCCATGGAGGTGTTAGGCAGAGCAGCATCAGCTGTGTTCTTCTGACTTTGAACACCAAATGCTTTCCCCGGCACTGTCACAGGCAGTTCTGGAGTCTGAGTTCTGGTTTCCATGTGTAAAAGAACAACAAATGGCATGCCTTTTATTTTCCTCTTCATCTATAAAGGATTCAATTAAAACCCAACCAAACACAAACAAACAACAAAACAAGACAAAGCAAAACTATCAAACCAACCAACGCGACAACAACAAAAAGCCCAACCCAACCCAACCCAACCCAACCAAAAACCCAAACACATTTGAATGTCTTCATTCTGCTATTGATGTGTTTGTTTAATATTACTTTAAAACTAGATAAGCATTTTTTATTTCAGATTTATTCAGCATTTGCTCCACAGACTGAGGCAGCTCTTTTTGGACCATGCGGTGGTATGATCCATAAATAACAAAGAATCTTAATTAGGTGTTTACCCAGTAGATGTTCAGTGAATGAAACATTACAGCTTTTAGAAAACTATGTCATTAGGCTTTTTTTTTTTGCCTGAGAGCCCAGTTCAACCTGGGCTCCAAAGGATGACACGGGAGAGCTGGGCAGGAAGGAACCTAATGAGGTTCAACAAGGATAAGTGCAGTGTCCTGCACCTGGGAAGGAAGAATAAACTGCAGCAGGACAGGCTGGGAGGGGATCTGCTGGAGAGCAGCCCTGTGGAGAAGGAGCTGGGAGTGCTGGTGGACAGCAAGTTCTGCATGGGACAGCAATGTGCCCTGGGGGCCAAGAAGGCCAATGGGATCCTGGGGGGCATTCAGAGGAGTGTGTCCAGCAGAGCCAGGGAGGTTCTCCTGCCCCTCCACTCTGCCCTGGTGAGGCCACACCTGGAATATTGCAGCATGTTAGGGGTTGGAAGGGACCTCTGACAATCACTGGGCCCAGCCCCTCTACCAGAGCAGGATAACAGACTCTAGCACAGGAATGCATCCAGATGGGACTAGAAAGTCTCCAGAGAAGGAGATTCCACAACCTCTCTGGGTAGCCTGTTGCAGTGCTGTGGGACCCTCACAGCAAAGAAGTTCTTCTTCATGTTGAGGTGGAACCTCCTGTGCTGTAGTTTATATCCATTGCCCCTTGTCCCTATCACAGGGAGCCTGTCCCCTTGCTCTTGACCCCCAGCCCTCAGATATTTATAGACATTTGTTAAATCCCCTCTCAGTCTTCTCAGAACTAAACAGCCCCAGGGCTCTCAGCTTCTCCTCACAAAGCAGTGCTCCAGTCCCTTCATCATCCTCATAGTCCTCCATTGGACTCTCTCCAGTAGATCCCTGTCTCTCTTGAGCTGAGGAGCCCAGAACTGGATGCAATATTCCAAGTGAGGCCTCACCAGGGCAGAGTAGAGGGGGAGGAGAACCTCCCTGGATCAGCTGGACACACTCCTCCTAATGCACCCCAGATAACCCCAGATAAGAGTCTGAAAATAACAAACTGGACTGTGATTGTCACAGTTTAGAAACTTTTAAGTTCACCACAGGGTGTGATTTGACTGAAACCTGATTTCACCATTTGCAGATGGATTCCTCTGAGTCCTCACCGGCCGTGGGTGGGTGTCAGGAAGACCTCCTCTGCTGCTGCCCATCCCAGGCCTGAGATTGTAAAGGTTAGGATGCCTCTAGGAAGCACAATGATCCGCTTTGTCTGCGGTGCCCTCCCCCTGTCATAATCACTTACCTTCAAGCAGATGAGAAGAGATACGCCTGCTAAAAATACACAGCTCTCAATAGCTGAAAAGCAAGCAGGAACAATACTGTGATGCCTTCTAGAAACTAAGGGTAGAAAAAGGGCAGAAGGAGGAAGCACAGAGAAAAAAAAAAAACTGAGAAGAGCTATGCAGGAACATCAAAGGAGAAGCAAAGCAGGTGACCTACAAACTAGGTCTTTGGGAAAGTGGCTTGTCATGGAAGTCAGAAGAGAAAGCACGACTAGTAGGAGGAGTGTACAGTAAGTGTGTGCCACTCCTGTTGGGCAGAACCAAGCTGTGTGGATGACACCAAGCTGTGTGGTGCAGCAGACAGGCTGGAGGGAAGGGATCCATCCAGAGGGACCTTGACAGGCTGGAGAGGTGGGCACAAGCCAACCTCAGGAGCTTCAACAAGACCAAGGGCAGGGTCCTGCAGCTGGGTCGAGGCAATCCCAGGCACAAATCCAGGCTGGGCAGGGACTGGCTGGAGAGCAGCCCTGAGGAGAGAGACTTGGGGGTGCTGGGGGAGGAGAAGCTCAACAGGAGCTCTCAGGGTGCACTTGCAGCCCGGAAAGCCAATCAGAGCCTGGGCTGCATCAGGAGAAGTGTGGCCAGCAGGGCAAGGGAGGTGATTCTCCCCCTCTGCTCAGCTCTGGGGAGACCCCACCTGGACTACTGCCTCCAGTTCTGGAGCCCCTATTCCAAGAGGGATCTGGAGGTGCTGGAAGGTGTCCAGAGCAGGGCCACGAGGATGAGCAGAGGGCTGGATCACCTCTCCTGTGAGGACAGACTGAGGGAGTTGGGGCTGTTCAGTCTGGAGAAGAGAAGGCTCCCAGGTGACCTCATTGTGGCCTTCCAGGATCTGAAGGGGGCCTACAAGAAGGCTGGGGAGGGACTTTTCAGGCTATCAGGGAGTGATAGGACTAGGGGGAATGGACTGAAGCTGGAGGTGGGGAGATTCAGGCTGGAGGTGAGGAGGAAGTTCTTCCCCATGAGAGTGGTGAAGCCCTGGAATGGGTTGTCCAGGGAGGTGGTTGAGGCCCTGTCCCTGGAAGTGTTTAAGCCCAGGCTGGATGAGGCTCTGGCCAGCCTGATCTAGTGTGGGGTGTCCCTGCCCATGGCAGGGGGGTTGGAACTAGCTGATCCTTGTGGTCCCTTCCAACCCTAACTGAAACTATGAAACTATAACTATGAAACCTATCAAGCAAGCTTTTAATTTTGAGTTCAAAAATCAGATTAAAATTCTGTTTCCTGTGATATCACCCACATTTATTTTTCTGTGACCAGTGATAAGGAGTTCTCAGGACTGATTACAATTTGGGGTTTTCTCCATTATTTATTTATTTTAGGACTTTTCTTTCTTCTGTCAACTTCTTTTTGCCTTTCAGCCACGAAAGAGGATAAGGGAAATGTTTTGCATCCACCTTTTCTTAACCTTTGAGGAAATGTTGGGAGATTTGGAATATCATAGAATCATAGAATGGTCTGGGTTGGAAGGGACCTCCAAAGGTCATCCAGTCCAACCCCCTCTGCAGTCAGCAGGGACATCCCCAGCTAGATCAGGTTGCCCAGGGCCTTGTCAAGTCTCACCTTGAGTATCTTCAGGGACGGGGCCTCAACCACGTCCCTGGGCAACCTCTTCCAGTGTTCCACCACCCTCAGAGTAAAGAACTTTGTCCTGATATCCACTCTAAATCTGCTCTGCTCTAGTTTGAAGCCATTGTCCCTGGTCCTGTCCCTGCAGGCCTTTGCAAACAGTCTCTCTCCAGCCTTCTTGTAGCTCACTTCAGGTACTGGCAGGCTGCTATTAGGTCTCCCTGGCGCCTCCTCTTCTGCAGGCTGAACACCCCCAGCTCCCTCAGCCTGTCCTAGTAGCAGATCTGCTCCAATCCCTTAATCATTTCCTGGCCCTCCTCTGGACCCTCTCCATCAGGTCCATGTTCGTCCTATATTGAGGGCTCCAGACCTGTGCACAGCACTCCAGGTGAGGTTTCACCAGAGCAGTGTAAAGTAATCACCTCTCTGGATCTGCTGGCAGGGCTGCTTTTGATGCAGTCCAGGATGGGATTGGCCTTCTGGACTTCAAGCACAGCAGAGCACTTGCTAACCTTCATTTGGCCTTACAATTTTATTCTGTAGAACTAACATAACTTTCTAATTTAACCGAGGCTCTGAAACAACAAAAAAGGATTTGTGATCTGAAGGGAAGCAACTGAGCAGTGGCAGGCATGTACCAACCACCTGCCAGTGCCAAATACAAGGTGGGCTGGGACCACTGGCTCTCTTCACACATGTCATCATGCAGCTGTCATCTGATAATTAACAGCAGAGAAAGAGGAGGTTTCTCATCTCAATTACACCAGCTCCAAAAGAGCACCATGGATTTCAGTGAAATTCTTACATATTTAAAGTGGTCACTGATGTAGAGTATAAACAAGATTCATAATTTATCACTTAAGGAGAACACACACTGTGGCCTGGGATATTAGTCTGTGGAAGCAGAGAGGAGGAAATGTGAGCATGGAATTGGGACTCAGTGGCAGAAAGGCAGTGCCCAGATCACGGAGCTGAGCCAGGAGGTGGAGAACCTGGAGAGCTGCAAGCTGTTCAGGAGAACAACAAGCTAGACCCTCAGATACAGGACCTGCAGGAGGAGATGACAAGCCTGAAGACCCACTTCCAAGTGCAGTTGTTGCAGGAGATGAAGAAGACAGCACAAGCTGAGGAGCAGCTGCACCAGCAAGCCCAGATGGCTGAATCATAGGATCACAGAATTGTCAGGGTTGGAAGGGAACTCAAGGATCATCTGGTTCCAACTGTCCTGCCATGGGCAGGGACACCTCACACCAGATCAGGTTGCTCAGAGACACATCCAGCCTGCCCTTAAAACCCTCTAGGGATGAGGCTTCCACCACCTCCCTGGGCAACCTGTTCCAGTATCTCATCTTCCTAAGATCCAATTTGAACCTACCTGTTTCTATTTTTGCTCCATCCCCCCCAGTCCTATCACTTCCTGACACCCTAAGAAGTCCCTCCCCAGCTTTCCTGTAGGCCATCTTCAGATCCTGGAAGGCTACAAGAAGGTCTCCTCAGAGCCTTCTCTTCTCCAGACTGAACAGCCCCAGATGGATGTGGTGCCTGGGGATAAGGTTTAGGGGTAACCCTTGTAGAGTAGGGTTGTTGGTTGGACCTGGTGAGCCTGAGGGTCTTTTCCAGCCTGAATGTTTCTGTGATTCTGTGATTTTCCATATCCAGAGAAATATCTCGGTACCAAAACAAAATCTATTCGATTTCCTGCTTTCTCAGAGCCACTTACTGTTTAAATTACTTCAGGGAATCTTTCCTTTATGAATTTCAAGCTAGGGCACAGAGAGACAGAAAACCCAGCAATTGCATTATCTGTTGGAATAGATATAACTTCTTTCAAGTAGGGCAGAAATCTGCTCTGGTAGAGCAAGGAACAGTGAGGAACTGGACCCTGAGCTGCTGCTTCTGTTTGCCCGTTTAATGGGTTAAGGGCACCACATCTCCCACATGGTTTCTTTCATTACTCAGAAATATTTACTTTGCACCAGTAATAAGAATAGAAAACTTTCTCTGCTCAGAGCCCAGCAGGACTGGTTGCATGGCTGTTGTCTTGCTCAGCAAGCTGAGTGGCAGCTTCCAAGACAGGGATGAGTGTGCTGTGAGACAGAGGAGGGGTCTTCTTATGGAGTGCAGAGAAGCCTAAAGGGAAATGGGATTTGCATCTTAAGCTCCAAAAAAAGGAAAGGAGAAGAAAACAAATAAAACCCCCACCCCCCCAAAAAAAGAAAGCCCCAACCAACCAAACAAGAACCCAACCCTGATTATATGTAGCTTCTCTGTTGTTCAAATAGCAAACAATTTGGTTATATGCCTGCATATTTGGTGTTTTTTTTTTCCTTTGGCTGAATTGAATGCTACTTGGTGTTGCTCCTAGGGGAATTTTATCAGTAAAAACATTCTTTCCTGTGTGAGAATTGAGACATCTCTAGGACAGTGATTGCTGAATAGGAGAAAACCAATAGAAACCCACTGAGGGCCAAATAGAGCGTTAATTTGTGCCTCCTTGGAGGGTTCAAAACATATGTTTTGGTAGCATCAAGTGGTGAGCAGCAGGAGGAAATCATAAGATCTTTCTTGATTATCTCAGAGCTTTCTCCTGTATTAAAACACAACCTTTGTTTTGCCCACTGAGACATCCTTCTGGCATTTCACAGCCCCTCCGAGTACCTTGCCCCAAGGCCTTGTAAAACTCCTCCTCCCGGCTAGCTTGGAAATTGTGCAAATTCTGCACAGCGTCCTGGGGAATTGAAATCATTTGCTTGTCCATTTGCACTTGCTGTAGATTAGGCTCCCCAGCCAGAGCTCTGGGCAGAATTTTCCTATGCAGATTCCAGCAAAGTGAACATCTTTTGTGCTGCATATTCCCACACAGCACACACTTATCCCCTTGTCAAAACCAGTTTGTGCTGAAGTGCCTGGTTGTTGTTAACAAGGAACAAGGACAACGACTTCAGGGGAAGGCTCGCTCACACGCACACAGAGCTCTGTGAGCAGCCCTGGTGGAAGCTGTAGGCAAACCAGCAGTTTAAATCTCTCTGTGGAGACTCTAGGCCAAAGAGCCCTAAGCAGCACGGGAAACTTAAGACATTAACCAACAGATGTGGTTTAATTTTGCTACATCTGTTGGCAGGTATACAGAAAGTGAGAATGGAGGATGGCTGATAATAGCAGCCTGGGAAGGGCAAAGCCACAGGCAGTGAAAGCTGAATGTCAGGGACGTGATGCCCGAGGCAGGTGTCTCTGGGCATAAACTGAACTCTTTCCATTCAGTCTGCCAGCTTGATAACATTCTTTACTGCAGATGGAAAAGGTGTTTCCTCTAGAGATGCTCCAGTCATCTAGCAGGGTTCATCCTGCAGGTACCACGAGCTGAGAAATAAAGAATTACTCTGGGAAATCAGCAGAGAGTTGAAAAATGCAAAGTCAGCATTTTCCAGGGTTGCACGCAGATTTAGAAGGGCTGTTTCTGTCTGCTCACCCTTAGACAAATAATGGCTCAGATGCTAAAGGGCTAACCCTGCCCCCCTTACAAGTTCCAGCTTTTTAGGGGTTTCAGCCCTCACTGAAAACCAGACATTAGCCCTTTTGTGTAGTGATTGCCTGCAGATTGTCACCGTCACTACCAGTTCCCTCCTGTTTCCATCTTCAGGCTTTACATTTGGCATCTCCATCCACCTCGCCAGATGTGGTAGTGTAAATGAGAACTGTCATCTCAAACCAACTTCTGTTCTCATTCAGCTGTTTGTTTGGATTTTTTTTTTTCAGATTAGCAAGAAGCTCTTACACTTAGGACTGTATTCAAGCAGGATTAACAAAAGATTTGAAAGTGACAATAATGGGGCTTTGATTTTTGTAGTTCCATGTGCATTGACTTTTAATAAGACCATTCTGGGCATCTCCTGGTTTAGTCTGTGGCAAAAGCAGCAAAACTTACTCTTAATTTATTCCTAGTTTATGTGCATAATCATTTTTAAACAGAAGCTATGCAAACCCTTTCACCTTCATCTTGCTCTGGCAGTGAGAGCACAGCCCTGCAGCTGCAGTTTTTTCACCATACCTCTCCACAGTGCTTGGCATATCCTTGGTTAGATGCTGCCTCAAGAGGAGTATAGATGTTTGGTATTATCTGCCCACTAGCCCACTAACCCCCTTCAGGTACTGGCAGGTTGCCATTAGGTCTCCCTGGAGCCTCCTCTTCTCCAGGCTGAACACCCCCAACTCCCTCAGCCTGTCCTCGTAGCAGAGCTGCCCCAACCCCTTTATCATTCTCATGGCCCTCTTCTGGACTCTCTCCCTCAGGTCCATGTCCTTCCTATATTGAGGGCTCCAGACCAGTACACAGTACTCCAGGTGAGGTCTCAGCAGAGCAAAGTGGCAGAATCACCTCTCAGGCTCTGCTGGCAATGCTGATTTGGATGCAGCCCAGGATGTGATTTGCCTTCTGTGCTGCAAGCTCACACTACCTGCTCCTGTCTAACTTCTCCTCCATCAGCACCCCCAAGTCCTTTTCCTCAGGGCTGCTTTCTATCTCCTCCTCCCCCAGTCTGTATTAATAGTGAGGATTGTTCTGGCCCAGGTGCAGATCCCTGCACTTACTCTTGTTGAACCTGATGAGGTTCACCTGGGCACCACCTCTCCAGCCTGTCCAGGTCCCTCCAGATGCCCTCCTGTCCCTCAGATGTATCAACAGCACCACTCAGCTTGGTGTCATCTGCACACTGCTGATGGTGCCCTCGATCCCACTGTCTATAGCATTGACAATGCCTGTACTTTCTGTGAAGGAGGCTCTGTACTTCTTTGATACCTTATAGCTATGTCAACATGCCATTTTGCCTGGTGTAAATACCCTACTCCTGGTGTGGGGCAAGCTTGGCCAGTAAAGACTCACATTCTTCATGGCTTCGCCATCAGTTCCACTCCCTTCCTGCTCCCCAAGAGGACATTCTTGTATTAGCAGAAGTATTTTTATTAAACAATTTCCTGGCACTTTATCTAAATGCAGCTTGAGTATATGCTACATCATATTGGCAGATATCTGCAAGATTTCCTCTTGTCTTTGCACACCAGCACACCATCATCCTTTCAGACACAGCGAAAGCTTTTTAATGTTGTTCTTCCTTCTTCATCCTGTTCTCCCCTAGCTTCCTATATCTGTGAAATAGTGATAGTGTTGTGTATAAGCTTGCTCAGTGCCAAGGAGAGATAGGGAATGGAAGAAGATGAATTAACTGGAGCTCAGTCAAAACAAGACTAAAATTATACCGTTATAACATTCAGTCTATTTCAGAGGCAGAGCCTAGCAACTATCATTGTAGGAGGGCAAGATACATGGAGAGCAATACAGAGAGTATCACTGGTCTTTGACCAACATAAATGACTCTTGCTTGTAAGCTATAAAAATCTGCATGGAATCATTATAGAAATAATTGTCAGTTTACCTACTCTAAAAATGATTCAGGACACTTCCTTCCATCTACATAGCTTTTCAATCTCTTCAAGATTGAGAACTCCACCACTGCTCTAGGCAGCCTGTTCCTGGGCTTGACAACCCTTTTGGGGAAGAAATTGTTCCTCATGTTCAATTTAAACCTTCCCTGGCACAAATTCAGGCTATTTCCTCTTGCCTTATCACTAGATTCTTCATAGAGAGAGTGATTGCCCATTGGAATAGGCTGCCTGGGGAGGTGGTGGAGGTGCCATCATTGCAGGTGTTTAGGAGGAGACTTGATGGGGTGCTTGGTGCCATGGTTTAGTTGATTAGGTGGTGTTGGATGATGGGTTGGACTCGATGATCTTGAAGGTCTCTTCCAATCTGGTCTATTCTATTCTATTCTTTCTATTCTATTCTATTCTATTTCCTATTCTATCTATTCTATTCTACTCTACTCTATTCTATTCTATTCTATTCATTCTATTCTATCTAGTCTATTCTATTCTATTCTTTCTGCTCTACTCTACTCCTATTCTATTCTATTCTATTCTATTCTACTCTACTCTATTCTATTCTATTCTATTCTACTCTACTCTATTCTATTCTATTCTATTCTATTCTATTCTATTTCCCTGAGTTTTGAAGCTGGTGCTCAAATTGCTGGTTTGCATTCTTTGTTCTGTCAGGTTTCCTAGGAAAGTCGGGGGGGAGGGGGATGTTAAAGCATGAAGCAATACATGTCTAGCTCTTCAGGACACATCAGTCTTGATGTGAACTGAGAAAAAGACTCCTGCTGCAAATATAACCATTAACCTCATGCTTTGATACTGACAGGCGGCTGCAACATTTAGCCAGTAGGCAGAGAACTGAGCAGCCACAGCTCTGGGAAGCCAGAGAGGGTAATGAGACTTAGCAGGGAGCAAGCTCACTGTGCTCAGGTACTGCTGCACCCTGGGCAACTGTGTCCACTACACAAGGCCTGATCCCTCCTTGCACCTCATAGAGTGGGTAACTTTTGGTGTTTATCACAGAATCACAGAAACATTCAGTTTGGCAAAGGCCCTCAGGATCGCCAAGTCCAACACAGAGCCCTCCTCTACAAAGGTCACCCCCAAACCAGATCCCCAAGCACCACATCCAAACTACCTTTAAACACATCCAGGCTTGGGGACTCCACCGCCTCCCTGGGCAGCACATTCCAGTGCCTGACCACTCTTTCCCTGAAAAAAATTCTTCCTAATGTGCAGTTTAAACCCACTCGGGTTGTGTGTGTGTGTGTGTGTGTGTGTGTGTGTGTAACTTCCAATCCACCACACAGCCACAGCTTGAAGCCATTCCCTCTCATTCTATCACTAATGACCTGTGAGAAGAGACCAGCACCAACCCCTCCACAAGGTCCTTTCATGTAGATTCCAGACAGCAATGAGGTCTCCCCTCAGTCTCTCCTCTTTTTCAAACTAACCATCCCCAGCTCCTTCAGTCACTCTCCATAAGATTCATTCTTCAGGCCCTTCCCCAGCTTCGTTACCCTCCTCTGCACTGGCTCCAGCACTTCCCTCTCTCTTGTATTGTGGTC
Organism: Colaptes auratus; assembly: GCA_015227895.2. NCBI lineage: Eukaryota > Metazoa > Chordata > Aves > Piciformes > Picidae > Colaptes > Colaptes auratus. Next base: position 42,319,826 of record CM037643.1, on the reverse strand, counting down.
TGCAGCTCGAGAGGACCATCCCAAAGGTGCTTATGCATGAGCAGAAAATGGAAAACCAGAAAGCAAACACCTACTAAGACGAGGAAGAGGTGCTCAGGAGCCAGAGCCCATCCACTGGTGGCCATGTTCCCCAAGGGTTGCTTAGCATGAGCAGAAAAAGAAATCCCACCAAGCAAGCAAACACCTACTAAGACGAGGAAGAGGTGCTCAGGAAGCCAGAGCCCATCCACTGGTGCCAGCACCAGTGGTTGCCAGTCCAATAACCGAAAATACATCCTCCTGGCTCAGATTCAGCAAAGGGCTTTGCAGGGAGCTGAAGAGGACTGCTCCTTGTATGGGGGGGGCTATGTGGTGGTTGCGTTCCCCACTACTCAGAAAAAGTATTTTGGTGTGCTCTGCTACAAGCACTAATGGGTTGCCATGAAATTATGAGAAGGAAGGAAGGGAAATTTGGAAGGATTCACAAATGAGAAACAACACAAAGGAGCAACAGAAATTTGAAGTGGGAGTGAAAGAGAATTGTGTTTGCAGTGGAAATGTGTTCCCTCTACACTGGGCTGAAATGAGCTGCCCTCACAGAGCCTGTGGCAGTCTGGGAGGCCTACTGAGGAAGCCAATGGACTTATGAGATGTAAATCCACTGAGAGAGGAAAAATTAGGAGCTATTACTGTGAGATACATAGGAAAGTATATTTACAGTGAACATAAACAGAGATAACTGTTGAAAATTGTTGTTCTTGGAAAAGTTTTGCCTGTGCACTGTTTGCCCAACTGTGTCTGCTCTCAGCTCACTGTTTATTCTCCTCTTACTTGTGGAGACCTGCTGTTTGTTCCCTTGGCTTTTTGCAGCTCCCTGCTTTCTTTTTGTGGGCAGCTGTATCATCTAGAGCTGGGATCACAGCCTATCTGAGAGCTTTCCTCTCCTATCACTCAGTTCTGAGTAGCTGACCCTAATTTTCACCAAATTTAAACAAACAAACAAACAAACAAACACCCTGGGAACATTTTCCATTCTCCACAGTTTCCAGCCAGCACTGCGGTGTATACTTCGCAATGTGGTTGGTCCCCTTTGTCTGCCCCCATCATAAATGAGTTCATGTGTACTGTTGAGTTAACATTCCTTGAGGTAGAACAGCAAAGCCTTTGCCATCCCTGTAGAGTGCTGTATTTTCACAGAAGCACACAGAATCACAGAAAGCATCCAGCTGGAAGAGACCTCCAAGCTCATCCAGTCCAACCTTTGACCAAGTTTAGGGTCAATCCTATACCATGTCCCTAAGCACCAGCTCCACACACCTCCAGGGATGGTGACTCCAGCACTGCCCTGGGCAGACCATTCCAATGTCTGAGAACCCTCTCTGGGAAGAAATACTTCCAACCTGAACCTTCCCTGTCACATAGTTTCATAGTTTCATAGTTTCAGTTAGGGTTGGAAGGGACCACAAGGATCATCTAGTTCCAACCCCCCTGCCATGGGCAGGGACACTCTACCCTAGATCAGGCTGGCCAGAGCCTCATCCAGCCTGGTCTTAAACACCTCAAGGGACGGGTTAAACACCTCAAGGGACATCTTGAAACCATTTCCTCTGGTCCTGTCCCTTTGCCACCAAGGAAAAGAGGCTGCCCACTCCTTGCTTCAACCTCCCTTCAGGGAGCTGTAGAGAGCAATGAGGTTTCCCCTGAGCCTCCTCTTCTCCAGACTGAACAATCCCAGCTCCCTCAGACCCTCCTCGTAGGCCATGTGCTCCAGGCCCTTCTCCAGCCTCATTGCCCTTCTCTGGACATGCTCCAGAATCTAAATGCCATTCCTGCAGTTAGGTGACCAGAACTGGGCACAATACTTGAGCTGTGCCCTCACCAGTGCTGAGTACAAGAGGATGATCACCTGATGATCACAAGCCAGCATGCCATTGGCTTTGTTGGCCACCTGGGCACACTGCTGACTCATACTTGATCAACTGTCAGCCAGAATCCCCAGGTGCTTCTCTGAGTATTTTAGAGTACAAAGAACAAAACCAACAAGAAAATGATAAAAGCAATACAACATGGTAACTGAAATAGGATTGCTCTCAGGATTCACATGGGTGATCTCCAGGTACAGCTCAACTCTCACACGGAAGGATGCTACTGAAAATGGAGGTTTTGTTTCTTCCCAGCTCATCACATAGCCAGTGTTTCAGCAGGATGACAAGAGATGCTGTGCTGGAGGGTTTCTTTCATTTGACTGTAAAAGCAAATTTATGACTGCTTATGGTCACTAATGTGTCCTGGCATACCTCCAAGTGCTGGATCATTAGCCTTGCTGTCAGAACTAAAATCCACTTACATAATTACACTATCCTGATCTCAGGTTTCCACTTGTAGTTTCACTTGGGGGAAAAAAAAATGTACCCAGATCTTCCTTCCCTTGCTTTCAGAAAACAGCTGTGTGGAGTTGCTGTCAAAATGTGGTTTGGCTCCTCCTTTGTCTTTTCCACTTGGTTTTTAAACACAGTAAGAGATCTAATCCTGCTTTTACTCTCTTTGATTCTATACCTAAATCACAGGGTTCAGTTTAATGGTCTCTGTGTCCTTCTGCACTATTCCACAGAGATGTTAGGCCAGCTGAGTGGCAGCTTTCATATTTTGTGCCTCTTCTTAGTAGACTTCTAACCAGATAAAAAGTTATGTAGAGGGGGAACAGTTGTGCTCTGCTATGAGATGCTCCTGGGTTTACCTTTGAAGACAAGGTCAAAGCACCCTTTAGGCTCTGGAAAGTATAACAACAGGGTTTGAGGCACTTCTTATTGTATGAGAATTTTGGTGGTGTTTTTGGTGCCATTTTTGTTCACCTTCTTCCTCTTTCTACATAACACATCCTAAGTAATTTAGTACTTTCTGTCATCTGCATAATCTTGTACTAGCTTTTAATGTGCTGCTCTTACCTGGAGAGTGCTAGGCAAACAAAAATCTCTGAAGTGCAGGCAGGCAGCAGAAGGCACCTCACATGCAATCAGCACTGCTCATGCTTCTGGGTTTAAAGTACAATTATCACAGGATCACAGAACGTTAGGGGCTGAAAGGTCATCTAGTCCACCCCCCTGCCAGAGCAGGATCAGCTAGAGCAAATCACACAGAAACACATCCAGGTGGGTTTTGATTATCTCCAGAGAGGGAGACTCCACCAGCCCCTGGGCAGCCTGTTCCAGGGCTCTGCCACCCTCACAGGGGGAAAAATTCTTCCTCATGTTCACATGGAATTTGCTATGCTTCAACTTCCACCCATTTCCCCTTGTCCTGTCATTGGGCATCACCAAGCAGAGCCTGGATCCATCCTTTTCTCATTCACCATTCACATATAAATAAACATGAATGAGGTCACCCCTCAGTTTCCTCTTCTCCAAGCTACAGAGCCCTCAGCTCCCTCAGGCTTTCCTCACAAGGAAGATGTTCCACTCCTTTCACCATTTTTGTGGCTCTGCACTGGACTTTTTCAGGCAGCTCCCTGAGGTCCTTCCTGAACTGAGGGGCCCAGAACTGGACACAATATTCCAGATGCAGCCTCACCAGGATAGAGTAGAGGGGGAGGAGAACATCTCTCAATCTGCTAACCACAGCCCTTCTAATCCACCCCAGGATGCCATTGGCCTTCTTGGCCACAAGAGCACATTGCTGGCTCATGGCCATCCTGCCATCCACCAGGACCCCCAGGTCCTTTTCCCCTTCACTGCTCTCCAACAGGTCAGCCCTCAACTGTTCCTTGGGTTTGTTCTTTCCCAGGTGCAAGATCTACACTTGTCCTTGATGAACTTCATTCTAGCTCTCCCTAAGACCTGTACCTGTGGGGGCAACGTTGTGAGAATTTGGAGGGTCCGTTCCTAGAAGTCAGAGGTAAAGTCTGCCAGGAATTTCCTAATGGTCAGTGCTTTCAGCCACATCCAGTGTAGCACCTGAAAGCCCATCTTTATCCTGTCTGGGGGAGATTTGTGCCAAAAATCCTAGCATGACAGATTATTTCCTAAGTTATATTTTTGCAGCTTTATTGCCATCAAATGCCTCAGTTCCCATCCTAGGGTTTTCTCCCACCTGTATATTCCTGAAGGGATGGAGACAACAGAAATGCACAGGGGGCACTGAGGCACAATTAGACTGGCAGTTGTAGCTGCATTAACAGATTTTTTTGTGAACAGGATCCAGCTCAGCAGCACTCTGTGCAGGATCTGCATGACTGGTAAAAATAAGATCACAGCTAAGACTCATTCTCGTCACTAATTCCCATCAGCTTGTCTCAGAATGCATTAAGAGTGTGTCCAGCAGATCCAGAGAGTTCTCCTCCCCTCTACTCCATCCTGGTGAGACCACACCTGGAATATTTGTCCACTTCTGGGCTCCCCCCTTCAAGAGGGACAGGGATCTACTTGAGAGAGTCCAATGGAGAGCTACGAGGAGGATGAAGGGACTGCAGCACTGCCTGGTGAGGAGAGGCTGAGAGCCCTGGGGCTGTTTAGTCTGAAGAAGACTGAGAGGGGATTTAATAAATGCTTATAAATATCTGAAGGCTGGGGGTCAAAAGAGAGGACAGGTCCTATTCAGTTGCACCCTGTGATAGGACAAGGGACAATAGATATAAACTACAGCACAGGAGGTTCCATCTCATCATGAGGAGGAACTTCTTTGCTGTGAGGGTCCCAGAGCACTGGAACAGGTTTCCCAGAGAGGTTGTATCAAGCCCTGGCTGGATGTGTTCCTGTGTGACCGGTGCTGGATTCCATGGTCCTGCTCTGGCAGGGGGTTTGGACCTGAAGCTCTCCAGAGGTCCCTTCCAACCCCTAACATCCCGTGGTGCTGTGATTATGGAAACTATCCTCTATTTGCAGCTGCAACTATCATACATAGAACTATCTCAGTTCTACGTAACACAGAAAACTCTATGAAGCAATATCAATAAACTTGACAAAACAGACCTTCACTTCTTTAGATATATGTGGAGAGGTGTATAAACAGCAGGCAAATGCAGATTGCTTTCTTGAATTGCCACCCTTTCTCAGCAAGGAGTAGCATGCATTTTGGCGGTGAGAAACCACACATGAACGATGATTAGCCCCGTCGTGTGTCATGCTGCACAAACTATCACCATGGAAATGAAGAGTTCACTTTCTCCTTTGCTCAAAACCTCTTTTGGGTAGAGATCACTGTGGATTTGAAAAGTGAAGCAAAATTTCCTCCTGAATCGGAGGACTTCATCTGTCATGCATGGCATCATTCTTTCTTCAGTTCCCAAAGTGATGTCTCACTCCCATTATCAGACTGAAAACGTGGGCAATGAAGAGGAAGGTTGGGCAGCTTTGAAAATGGTAACTGTGTCTTGAGTGCCAATTTCAATAGCTTCTGATGTGAAAGCAAAACCACATCAGAACCAATTTCCTTGCCTCCTGTCAGTCTGCCTTGCTTTTTCCACAGGGTGCAAGTTGTGGGAGTTTGCTGAACAGAGAGATGGTGCTGCTCACCCTGTCCTCTTACTTTCATCTTAATGTGCTCACTCTGTGAGAGTGCTGCGTGGAGTGAAGCATGAGGTAACATATACCATATGATATTCTAGTCCCGGTGCCAATGGTGCATGGTTGAATACTAAAATCAACAGAGAACTGGTGTACTATAGGATTTTCTTCACAACACTTCTTCCACAGTGTAAGGTTGATTGATGCTTAGATTAGCCCAATTTTAGCATAGGGGATGGTGCAGTTTCTTCTCTGTCTTGTCTGGAAACAGTGGGGGGGGAAATGCAGAGTCTGATGTTTCTACCTGATATTTGTTGGCTATTGGTACTGCTCATTCCTTCAACCCCATAATGCCCTTAAGAATTTTTGTAGTGCAAGGTGACTGCATTCAACAGGACCAAGTGCAACAAGACCAAGTGCAAGGTCCTGCATCTAGGTCAGGGCAATCCCAAGCACTGATACAGGCTGGGCAGGGACTGGCTTGAGAACAGTCCTGAAGAAAAGGACTTTGGGGATGCTGGTGGATAAGAAGCTGAACATGAGCCAGCAGTGAGCACTTGCAGCCCAGAAAGCCAACCACAGCCTGGGCTGCAGCAAGAGAAGTGTGGCCAGCAGGGCCAGGGAGGGGATTCTTCCCCTCTGCTCCACTCTGGTGAGACCCCACCTGGAGGTGTTGGAATGTGTAGAGAAGGGCCATAAGGATGAGCAGAGGGCTGGAGCTGCTCTCCTCTGAAGACAGACTGTGAGAGTTGAGGCTGTTCAGTCTGGAAAAGAGAAGGATCTAAGGAGTCCTTATTGTGGCCTTACAGTATCTGAAGGGGGCTGCAAGAAAGCTGGGGAGGGACTTCTTAGGATGTCAGGTAGTGACAGGACTAGGGGAAATGGAGCAAAACTAGAACTGGGAAGATCCAGATTGGATCTTAGGAAGAATTCTTCCCCATGAGGGTAGTGAGACACTGGAACAGATTGCCCAGGGAGGTGGTGGAAGCCTCATGCCTGGAGGTTTTTAAGGGCAGGCTGGATGTGTCTCTGAGCAACCTGCTGTAGTGTGAGGTGTCCCTGCCCATGGCAGGGGTATTGTAACTGGATGATCCTTGAGGTCACTTCCAACCCTGACAATTCTATGATCCAGTGACTCTATAATCAGAAGTAAAAGCCATTCTCTCTTCTCAGGAATATGCACAAGCATCCATGTAGTTGCTTCCATTCTCAGAAACTAACAAATCCAGTGTCAGGATCTAGCACTCTGACTAATGACATTTTAATACATTTTTACTTACACTGCTGAATAGGCTTCAGTTGCATGTTTTTTATTAATAGAGCTTTCAGAAGTTGAAATAAGCCACAGCAGTGGAAATTAAAATGGCAATAAGCATTTTTGAGCAGTAAAATACAAGTTGAAAAACTTTTAATTAGAAGGGAGAACTGTAAAAACTCTGAAGGAGTCATCTGCTCCAATGGTTTCACTGTTTTTAGTACTAGAAAGTCTCCATGGAGTTTCCAAAGGTCACCATAATGAAAACTAGCATATAAACAACAATAGCAGGTGGGGGGGGGAAAAGTGAAAAGGGGTTATCCAATCACATTGTATGGCTTATTTTTCAATTGGTTTAAAACCAGAGAAGTCAATGAAACAAAGCCTCTGTGAATTTTACCACTTTGAATCTTGATTTCAGAACATCATTTATACATACAATACAATACAATACAATACAATACAATACAATACACCAGGTTGGAAGAGACCTATCAAGATCATCACGTCCAACCCATCAACCAATCCAACCCACCTAAACAACTAAACCATGGCACCAAGCACCCCATCAAGTCTCCTCCTGAACACCTCCAATGAAGGTGACTCCACCACCTCCCTGGGCAGCCCATTCCAATGGGCAATCACTCTCTCTGTATAGAACTTCTTCCTAACATCCAGCCTGAGACTGTGTCCTCTTGTTCTGGTGCTGCCTGCCTGGGAGAAGAGACCAACCTCTGCCTGGCTACAACCTCCCTTCAGGTAGTTGTAGAGAGCAATAAGGTCACCCCTCAGTCTCCTCTTCTCCAGGCTAAGCAACCCAGCTCCCTCAGCCTTTCCTCATAGGGCTTGTCTTCCAAACCCCTCACCAACTTTGTTGCCCTTCTCTGGACACGTTCCAGCAACTCAACTCCTTCCTAAACTGAGGGCCCAGAACTGGACACAGGACTCAAGGTGTGGCCTAACCAGTGCAGTGTACAGGGGCAGAATGACCTCCCTGCTCCTGCTGACAGCATCTCCCACAGCATCCCCACAGCTAACCTGAGGCAGTCTCATCGGGATGGTCGGGGAGTGAGGTGGATGTGAACTGGTTGAAGGAACGAAGTCAGAGAGTTGTGGTCAATGGACAGAGTGTAGTTGGAGGCCTGTGTCTAGGGGTCCCTCAGGGGTAAGTATATTTATTTATCAGTGACCTGGGTGAGGGCACAGAGGGCACTGTCAGCAAGGTTGCTGATGACAAAACACTGGGAGGAGTGGCCGACATAGGAGGGTTGTGCTGCCATTTAATGAGACTTAGCCAGGCTGGAGAGTTGGGCAGGGAGAATTGAATGAAATTCAACAAGGGCAAGGATTAGTCTTGCACCCAAGAAAACAACCCCATGGACAAGTATAGGCTGGGGGCCGATGTGTTGAGAGGAGAGGTTCAGACAGGAGAGGTTTGGAGAGGTTCGGAGAGGAGGGGTTCGGGAGAGGAGAGGTTCGGAGAGGAGGGGTTCGGGAGAGGAGAGGTTCGGAGAGGAGAGGAGAGGTTCGGAGAGGTTCGGAGAGGAGAGGAGAGGTTCGGAGAGGAGAGGAGAGGAGAGGAGAGGAGAGAGAGGAGGAGGAGAGGAGAGGAGAGGAGAGGAGAGGAGAGGAGAGGAGAGGAGAGGAGAGGAGAGGAGAGGAGAGGAGAGGAGAGGGAGAGGAGAGGGACCTGGAAGTCCTGGTGGACAGAAGGATGACCACGAGCCATCAATGTGCCCTTGTGGCCAAGAAGGTGTTCTCCTCCCCCTCTACTCTGCCCTGGTGAGGCTGCATCTGGAATATTGTGTCCAGTTCTGGGCCCCTCACTTCAAGAGGGACCTCAGGGAACTGCTTGAAAGAGTCCATCACAGAGCCACAAAGATAGATTAAGGGAGTGGAACATCTTCCTTATAAGGAAAGGCTGTGGGAGTGAGTTCTTCAGGTTGGAGAAGGGGAGACTGAGGGGTGACCTCATTAATGCTTATAAATATGTGAAATGTGAGTGTCAGGAGGATGGAGCCAGGCTCTGCTCAGTGATGTCCACTGGCAGGACAAGGGGCAATGGGTGCAAGCTGGAGCATAGGAGATTCCATGTGAACATAAGGAAAAACTTTTTCCTGTGAGGGTGACAGAGCCCTGGAACAGATTTCCCAGGGGGGTTGTGGAGACATTCAAAACCCACCTGGATGCATTCCTGTGTGACCTGCTCTAGGTGCTGCTGCTCTGGCAGCAGGGTTGGACTGGATGATCTTTCAAGGTCCCTTCCAACCCCTAACATTGTGTGGTTCTGTGATTCTTCGGTTTGATTAATGCTGCCATAAAAGTGAACTAGACATTACGGTGGTTTGGTCATCTCAGCAGTTAAGCTAATGAAAAGGCACACTTTTTCAGCTGTGTGTCCCAGATGATTACAACAGTTTTTGGTTGTTTGGGTTTTTTTCCCAGTTTTCCTCATGAAGTTCAACAAACCCAAGTGCAGGATCCTGCATCTGGGTCAGGACAATCCCAGGCACCAATAAAAGCTGGGCAGGGACTGACTTGAGAGCCACTGTCCGTGAGTCATAGCCATGGAGTAACTCTCCCTTTCTCTAGTGATCTTCCTTCAAAACCTGCTGCTGCTTGCTGTTACTGCGCTGCTCTTTTGGTCACACAAATCATTCATCCTTGATTTAAAGGGAGAAAACAAGCAAGGTTATGTCCTTTGTGGTCATGACACAAACCTTGAAAGATGAAATGCCTTTAGATAAGTTTAGGATCCAGAGTCTCTGGGCTGGAAAAGGGTAAATATGGTGATGATGACTGAGCAATACTTCAGTCTTCTTGCAAGTACATCAAAGAAACCATATGTCCTCTGCCCTTGTAAGATGGACAGATGGGCAGAGTCCAAGGGCAGGAGAATGAACACATCCAAGTGCTGGGTTCTGCACATTGGCCACAGCAACCCCAGGCAGTGCTGCAGGCTGGGGTCAGAGTGGCTAGAGAGTGGCCAGGCAGAGAGGGACCTGGAGGTGCTGGTCGATGGGAGGCTGAACATGAGCCTGCAGTGTGCCCAGGCAGCCAAGAAGGCCAATGGCATCCTGGCCTGCATCAGGAACAGTGTGGCCAGCAGGAGCAGGGAGGTCATTCTGTGCCTGTACACTGCACTGGTTATGTCACACCTAGAGTATTGTGTCCAGTTCTGGGCCCCTCAGTTTAGGAAGGATGTTGACTTGCTGGAAGGTGTCCAGAGAAGGGCAACAAAGTTGGTGAGGGGTTTGGAACACAAAACCCTATGAGGAGAGGCTGAGGGAGCTGGGGTTGCTTAGCCTGGAGAAGAGGATACTCAGGGGTGACCTTATTGCTCTCTACAACTACCTGAAGGGAGGTTGTAGTCAGGCAGAGGTTGGTCTCTTCTCCCAGGCAGGCAGCACCAGAACAAGAGGACACAGTCTCAGGCTGCACCTGGGGAGGTTTAGGCTGGAGGTGAGGAGGAGGTTCTTGACTGAGAGAGTCGTTTGCCATTGGAATGTGCTGCCCAGGGAGGTGGTGGAGTCACCTTCACTGGAGGTGTTCAGGAGGAGACTTGATGGGGTGCTTGGTGCCATGGTTTAGTTGATTAGGTGATGTTGGATGATAGGTTGGATGCAATGATCTTGAAGGTCTCTTCCAACCTGGTCTTTCTATTCTATTCTATTCTATTCTATTCTATTCTATTCTATTCTATTCTTTGCATGAGATGCTGGTTAGTAACCATGCCTAAAGTAGCCAGAGGATTTTTTTTTTACTTTCATTTCATTCTGGTTTATTTTATTTTATTTTATTCTGGTTTATTTTATTTTATTTTATTTTATTTTATTTTATTTTATTTTATCCTATCTTATTTTTATTTGTTTATCTTATTTTATTTATTTTATTTTATTTGTTTATTTATTTTATTTTATCTTATTTTTTTTAATTTTATCTTATTTTTTCTTTTTATATTATTTTATTTTATCTGATTTATTTGAATTTATTTTATTTTATTTATTTTATCTTAGTTGGGTTTTGTATTAACTTTTTTTTATTAACATGTATTGTATTGTATTGTATTGCATTGTATTGTATTGTATTGTATTGTATTGTATTGTATTATTTGTGTCTTGGTCTTTTTTTCCTCTTTATCCCAAGGCATGAGGTGGATATTTTCATCTGTAGACTGGCTCATTGTCTCTTTAGCTGTTCCATCAGTGCCTGCTCCCCTGCCTGGGCGCATAGCCCTTCAGCTAGCAGAACCAATTAACCTCCCCTCTTTTTCTTTACAAGCACAAGAAACCCACCCTCAACTCACAGCCCTTTCTCCCTTCTCTGCTTCTGCGTGCTGTAGGGCTTGCACAAGCCAGTTACTGTTGTCATTCACAATGTCAATCGGCCTGCAAGTGTAGGCTGGGTCAGTGGATTATTTTGTCTCGGGAAATCACAGGCAATATTAAGCTGCAGTTTCTGACCTTTCTGTGGTGTTTTTTCTCTTTTTTTTTACTTATTAGCATTACTAACATTTGTGCTCCCACTAATATCCAAAGAGGTGTTGACATGCTGGTGGGTATGTAAGCTTGCCAGATAAATGCCGAGCCAAAGGGGCATGGCTTAGCCATGCAGCAGCTTCAGTGGGCTGCAGAGAAGTGAAATGCCCTGCAGGTCAAGGAGGGGCTGCAGAATGAACACCATTGCCTTGAGTGAATACAATCAGTCTGCTTGGAAATGCCAACATCCGCTCAGGAAAAGCTAGTCGCTCTATCAAGACAAAGATTGAGAAGCATTTTGTGAGCCACCTGGGCGCCTCCCAGTTGCAGTACCTATGGCAGGGGGGTGGATGGATATCCTTTAGCAGCCATTTGGCAAAAAACTTGCTTCCTTCAACCTCAACTGAATGACACGGGGTTTGCTTTGATTTTTATAAAAGAAAGGGCTTGATTCATTGTTGCCTTTCCCCAGAGTGTTTTGTCAGCTGTAGGTTGGAACCTTATTAATCCCAGAATCACAGAATTAACCAGGTTGGAAAAGACCATTGAGATCATCAAGTCCAACCTATTCGCTAACACCATTTAATCCCAAATTTGAGAAAGATGCTGAGTTGCTGGAATGTGTCCAGAGAAGGGCAACAAGGCTGGGGAGGGGTCTGGAGCACAGCCCTGTGAGGGGAGGCTGAGGGAGCTGGGAGTGTTTGGCCTGGAGAAGAGGAGGCTCAAAGGGAGACCTTATTGCTCTCTACAGCTCCCTGAAGGGAGATCGTAGCCAGGTGGGGGTTGTCTCTTCTCCCAGGCAACCTGTGACAGAAGGAGAGGACACAGTCTCAAGCTGTGTCAGGGGGTTTGGGCTGGATGTTAGGATGAAATTCTTCCCAGAGAGATTGGCCATTGGAATGTGCTGCCCAGGGAGGTGGTGGAGTCACTGTCCCTGGAAGTGTTTAAAAACAGCCTGCATGAGGCACTCAGTACCACGGTTTGGTTGTTTAGATGCTGTTGGGTGATAGGTTGGACTTGATGATCTCAAAAGTCTCAAAGGTCAGCCTGGTTGATTCTGTGGTTGTGTGCTTCTGTGATCAGCTAAACCATGGCATTAAATCCAGTGTGTTTTAAACACTTCCAGGGACAGTGACTCCAAATAAAATAAATAAATAAGTGAATAAACAATCTGAAGTACTCAGAATCTCTTTTAAGGGGTTGTAGGCTTTTGCCTTTGTTGTTTTACACATCATTATAATGCTTCATGTGTTCTTAACTATTTTAGTAATTTATAAACTGCCTTGAAAAAGAATGTGTCCTCTGCATGCTAGCACCTGCTACAAACTTGGTGAAGGCTTCTACTGACTGTTAGGGCATCTCTTCATTTCATTTGAGACAGGCTGGACAGATGGGCAGAGTCCAAGGGCAGGAGATTGAACACATCCAAGTGCCGGGTTCTGCACATTGGCCACAGCAACCCCAGGCAGTGCTACAGGCTGGGGTCAGAGTGGCTGGAGAGAGGCCAGGCAGAGAGGGACCTGGGGGTACTGGTCAATGGTAGGCTGAACATGAGCCTGCAGTATGCCCAGGCAGCCAAGAGGGCCAATGGCATCCTGGCCTGCATCAGGAAGAGTGTGGCCAGAAGGAACAGGGAGGTCATTCTGCCCCTGTACACTGCACTGGTTAGGCCGCACCTTGAGTCCTGTGTCCAGTTCTGGGCCCCTCAGTTTAGGAAGGATGTTGACTGGCTGGAAGGTGTCCAGAGAAGGGCAATAAAGTTGGTGAGGGGTTTGGAACACAAGCCCTATGAGGAGAGGCTGAGGGAGCTGGGGTTGCTTAGCCTGGAGAAGAGGATACTCAGGGGTGACCTTATTGCTCTCTACAACTACCTGAAGGGAGGTTGTAGGCAGGTGGGGGTTGGTCTCTTCTCCCAGGCAGGCAGCACCAGAACAAGAGGACACAGTCTCTAGCTGCACCAGGGGAGGTTTAGACTGGATGTTAGGAAGAAGTTCTATACAGAGAGAGTGATTGCCCATTGGAATGGTCTGCCCAGGGAGGTGGTGGAGTCACCATCATTGGAGGTGTTCAAGAAGAGGCTTGATGGGGTGCTTGTTGCCACGGTTTAGTTTTTTAGTTGTTTAGGTGGGTTGTATTGTACTGTATTGTACTGTATTGTATTGCATTGCATTGTATTTAGGTGGGTTGGATTGGTTGATAGGTTGGACACGATGATCTTGAAGGTCTCTTCCAACCTGGTTTATTGTATTGCATTGTATTGTATGGTATTACTGCTAGCCTGAAAAGGACTGAAGCTTGGAAAGCAGAGGTAGCACCTGAAGAACAGCTGCAGTGGGAAAAAGAGAATTTTAAGTAAGAGTCAAAGTGGAAATAAGACATGGCATCTGGCCAGCTATCAAATCTTCTGTGCCTGGAATCCCATAATCATCTTTCCTAGGAAGAACAATGCAACTATCAGTTTAAATAGGAAAATGTGACTGATTTTGATACATTGAGTCCCTGTTAAATATAAGTTTGTTATTTGTAATGTGAAATTTGTGACTTGACCCTAAATTTGTGAGTTTGGTCTGCGTGTCTTCCAGTCACAGGTGTTTGAAGCATCTCCGTGAAGGTCCCCATTCTGAAAGTCTCAAGACTTCATGACTCCACTGATCTATCCATTGGGTATCACATAATCACAGCAGTTTGCACAAAGTCACCTGTGGGGTCTGTTTAACTAATGTCTCTGGCTTTGGGAACATTGGAGTGCTGCCATTTGGAAGATGCTCACGCTGTCCATTAGTGCACTGCCTAAACCCTCATCAGCCCACTACATGCTGCTCAGTATGGCAATATGCTAAAGGGGACTTATTTCCTCTGCTACAAGGTAAGCTTGCTGGTAGTTGGCACTTTCCTCACTGATTACAGAATCACAGAATCAACCAGGTTGGAAAAGACCTCCAAGATCACCAACCGATCACCCAACCCTAACTAATCAACTAGACCGCCTTGCTGAGGAGCACAGGCTGAGCCATTGCAGGAACAACAGGTACAAACTTGAACATAGAAGGTTTCACCCAACATGAGGAGTGGCCTCCTTACAGTGAGGGTGACAGAACACTTGAACAGGTGCTCAGGGGGGTTGTGTGAATCTCCTTCTGTGGAGAGACTTTCAAAAACCTGCCTGATGCATTCTTGTGTGACGACCCTGGGTGATCCTGCTTGGCAGGGGGGTTGGACTCGGTGGTCTCGGAGGTCCATTCCAACCCTCTACATTCTGTGTTTGGTTCCAAAGTGAATTCCTGAACAAAGCCATATAAGCAGCTGTACATGTTCCACTTAGAGCTATGGCTAACCCTTGAAATAATCAAAACTGTGGCTTCTGCTTATCTGTGAAGGACATCTACCCTGCAGCTTTAGCTTTAGCAGAAACAAAGAAGGTGCAGCCCACAGGGCTGAGAGCAGCTGTGGCTGTGTTTGCATGTTGATCTGTGCCCAAAAAAGCAAGCTGAGAGGTATCATCAGACCCTGTGCCCTTGGTCTCCCTTCTGCCTGGCCTGCCTGTTCTTTCTCTGACCATGAGAAATTCTTATTCAAAGCTTTCTCTTCCCTGAAATCTGTTGCTTCCCAGAGAGCTCATTTTGCTCCTACAGCGCATACAACAGGCAGGCTGGCAATCAAGAGCCAAATTAGCATCTGCAGTAATCAACAGAGCTTTAAGGTAAGTAGGGCAGGAGTCTGCAGCAAGGGCACCCTTCGTGTGTTTGGTGTGTGCTATGAATTTAATGTAGAGACCGAGTAATCAAGCACACTGCATTTGGGCAGGGGGGGGTGGCTCACCCAGCTGTGCAGGAGCTCTGTGTGGTCTGTGTGTGAGCATAGTATGGGCAGAACTGAAATACCTCCAGCATGTTTTGTGCTGCCTAAAGTACTTCAACATCCCCCCTCCTAGCCCCTGGCTGAAAGTAGGACTCTGATTAACTGCAGGACAAGAA
>CM037643.1:42267353-42304142 GCA_015227895.2 Colaptes auratus | reverse complement strand
ATGTGCCAGAATGATGGGAAAAGAAGAAACTGAAAGCAAAAGACCATCTGCATTACAAAGTAGCAGCTGGAAACAGGCTTGGGTTTTTTTGTTTTACTTTTAGAATCACAGAGTCACAGAATGGTCTGGGCCAGAAGTGACCCCCCCCCAAAGGGGGGCAGAATATCAACCACCTGGAGAAAATAAAGTGGTTATTTTATCCATACCCTGCATTAGCCTTTACAGTCAGTGTGCTTCTCCTCAAATCATGCCTTTATCAAAATACAAAAGTATCACAGAAACACAGAATGATCCAGGCAGGAATCTCATCCATCCTGACCTCCCTGCACTCAGCAGGGACATCCCCAGCTAGAGCAGGTTGCCCAAGGCCTCGTCCAGCCTCACCTTCAATATCTCCATGGAAGGAGCCTCAACCATCTCCCTGGGCAACGTGTTCCAGGTTCCACCACCCTCATAGTGAAGAACTTGTTCCTAACACCCCATCTCAATCTGCTCCTCTGCAATTTGAAGCCATTGCCTCTCGTCCTGTCCCTGCAGGCCTTTGCAAACAGTCTCTCTTTTACTAGAAGTTAGTAAACAGACACAACTATCCTTGGTCTGGGCAACTAAACCGAGACAAAAGTCCTGCTATTTCTTTAAAGGAGTTAAGCCTCCACTTCTGCAATGCACTCAGGGCAGAGAGTAGTCCTCTCAGTCTCAGAAGGCCCACTGAAGTTTAAAAACATAGAGGTGTTTGAAACGACCTGCTGAGTAAAGGCTTCCTGGTTACTTTGGGTACGACAGGGCACATCCAATTCCAGTCCACTTTTCTGCTTTCTAGTAACAAATCTGGAACAAAAGGCATTCAGAATTCACAAGTGAGTAGTCTGTCAAACTGCAGAGCAAGTCAGGCCTCCAAACCCAGGCTCTTTGTCAAGACCAGACAGCTTGTGGGCTTGACACTCAGGGTCTGATAAATTCCAGCTCAGAAAAAGCGAGTGCAAATGATGCTTTGTGTGTCCTGGGTTGAACCTCATCTCCTAGCAAAGAATGATGGAGGGAAAGAATAAAGGAAAGAAAGATCTTTGTATTGCTGTCTTCCCTCCAGGTATGGTGCTGAAGAGATCAGATTTCAAGCATCTGTGATGCTCACCACAAGCTGTTTTTATTGCTGATTAATAGTGAGAGATTAATAGCTGAGGAATGCCACATAATAGCTGCAGCACAAACCTCCTGAATGCACACAGCTATGCATGTAACAGCTGGCTCCATCCTTCCACTGCATTTTGCCACATGGTAACCAGGATCAGTTTACACTCCCAAAATTATTGCTTTAAATACATGCTGCACAACTACACCACACAACTACCTCTGAAGGAAGGCAGCCCAAACATTACCTATCCTCCTGTTTCCCAGATCATCCTTCAGCTTTCAACCATCAGATCCCATTTCCCAATCCCCCAAATCTTTCTACTTTTAAGTTTCTGGGTTTTAAAAAAGCATCAAGGAGGAGGAAATTATCACAGAATCACAGTATATCACCAAGGTTGGAAGAGACCTCGAAGATCATCGAGTCCAACCTGTCACCACAGACCCCATGACTAGACCATGGCACCAAGTGCCATGTGCAGTCCGCTCTTGAACACCTCCAGGGACGGTGACTCCACCACCTCCCTGGGCAGCACATTCCAATGGCAAATGACTCTCTCAGTGAAGAACTTTCTCCTCACCTCCAGCCTAAACTTCCCCTGGTGCAGCTTGAGACTGTGTCCTCTTGTTCTGGTGCTGGTTGCTAGAGAGAAGAGACCAACCCATTCCTGGCTACAACCTCCCTTCAGGGAGTTGTAGAGAGCAATGAGGTCTCCCCTGAGCCTCCTCTTCTCCAGCTAAACACCCAGCTCCTCAGCCTCTCCTCTCAGGCTGTGCTCAAGGCCTCTCCCCACCTTGTTGCCCTTCTCTGGACACCTACAAGTGTCTCAATGTCCTTCCTAAACTGAGGGGCCCAGAACTGGACACAGGACTCGAGGTGTGGCCTAACCAGTGCAGAGTACAGAGGCACAATGACTTCCCTGCTCCTGCTGGCCACACTATTCCTAATGCAGGCCAGGATGCCCTTGGCCTTCTTGGCCACCTGGGCACAATGCTGGCTCAAAGTGGCACACTGCTGGCACACTGCTGCTATATCAGAGGTGGGAAGTGGAGACTTCGCACTTCACCAAACAACAAGCAGACCAGCAGGTGAACATGAACACTTTTATTCTTGGATTACACTGAAGTACAGCACTGCTTGCTAAAGCCCTTGGGCAGTGAACTAAGACAAGCAATTACACTGAAGAATTTTGCTACATCAGATTGGCCTTCCAGGATCTGAAGAGGGCTACAAGAAAGCTGGGGAGGGACTTTTGAGGGTGCCAGGGAGCGACAGGACTGGGGGGAATGGAGCAAAAACTAGAAGTGGGTAGATTCAGATTGGATGTTAGGAAGAAGTTCTTCCCTATGAGGGTGGTGAGAGCCTGGCACAGGTTGCCCAGGGAGGTCGTGGAAGCCTCATGCCTGGAGTTTTTTGCAGCCAGGCTGGCTGTGGCTGTGAGCAACCTGCTGTAAGTGTGAGGTGTCCCTGCCCAACCCTGACAATTCCATGATTCTGTGATATTATATTCAGCAGATTGCTACAATAATTAACACAACTGCATCCACTCCAAGTCCCTGCAGCTTTGGATTTGTTGAATGTAAAGGCTGATGTGTCACTCCACAGCATGAGGCTGAAGAGTACCAAGAGAGAGCACCACTGGCATCAGCATTACACTCCTCAAAACCACAACTGGCTCCTGCCTGGTTTTCTCATCCTTTCCTCCCCACATTGCTAACAAATGGTACACCCAGAAAGACTTCTCTGGGATTTCCACCTACTGGTTTAGAACAAGCCTGAGACATGGTCAGGATGCTCATATGTGGCTCTGCTTCTGAGGTCACCAATGGTAGAACAGGAAGATGGAAAAATCTTCCATATCAACACCCTGCCTCAATCTCACATGGGTAAGAAGGGCAGGAAAAGCTCCATGTATAGGACAGAAAGAGTTATGCAGTGCTAGATGCAAGGGGATTTGGGTCAAAACTACCAATTTTCCCCTAAAACTCAGCCTCTTATGTTTCTTTACTTTTCCTGCACCTGGGGAGGAAGAACAGCAGGCACCAGGACAGGTTAGGAGCTGCCCTGCTGGAAAGCAGCTCCATGGAGAAAGACCTTGGAGTGCTGGTGGGCAGCAAGTTCTGCATAGCACAGCAATGTGCCCTTCTGGCCAAGAGAGCCAATGGGATCCTGCGGTGCAGCAAGAAAAGTGTGGCCAGCAGGACTAAGGATAGGATAGGATAGGATAGGATAGCATAGCATAGCATAGCATAGCATAGAATAGCATAGAATAGACTAGACTAGACTAGACTAGACTAGACTAGAATAGAATAGAATAGACCAGATTGGAAGAAAACTTCAAGATCATCGTGTCCAACCTATCATCCAACACCACCTAATCAACTAAACCATGGCACCAAGCACCCCATCAAGTGTCATCCTGAACACCTCCAATGATGGTGACTCCACCACCTCCCTGGCAGCACATTCCAATGGGCAATCACTCTCCTCTGTGAAGAATTTCTTCCTAACATCCAGTCTGAACCTCCCCTGGTGCAGCTTGAGACTGTGTCCTCTTGTTCTGGTGCTGGTTGCCTGGGAGAAGAGACCAGGTTCTTCTCCCCCACTACTTTGCCCTGCGCAGACCACAGCTGCAATCCTGTGTCCAGTCCTGGGCTCCCCAGTTCAAGAGAGACAGAGACCTGCTGGAGAGAGTCCAAGGGAGAGCCAGCAGGATGCTTAGGGGACTTGAGCATCTCCCCTGGGAAGAGAGACTGAGAGCCCTGGGGCTGTTTAGTCTGGAGAAGAGAAGGCTGAGAGGGGATCTGATCAATGTCTATCAAGAGCTGAGGGCTGGGGGTCAAGGGAGGGGGCCAAGCTCTTTTGGGTGCTGCACAGCAATAAGCCAAGGAACAATGGAGACCAACTTGAACAGAGAAGGTTTCAGCTCAACATGAGGAGAAACTTCTTTAGAGTGAGGGTGGCAGAGCCCTGGAGCAGGCTGCCCAGAGAGGTTGTGGAGTCTCCTTCTCTGGAGATTTTCCAACCCCCCCCTGGATGCATTCCTGTGCAGACTGCCCTGGGTGATGCTGCTCTGGCAGGGGGCTTGGACTGGATGATCTTCCTTCCAACATCTAACATTCTGTGACTCTGTGGTTACACCTGATAGAGCTCTGCTGTCTGGTGATGGCTGAGCACCTACCTGCCTGTTGATGGGAAATGATGAACGAATTACTTCTGTTGTTTTGCTTGTCTGTACAGCTTTTGCTTTACCTGTCAAACTGTCTTTACCTCAACCCACGACTTCTCTCACTCTTAGCCTTCCGATTATTCTCTCCCATCCCACTGGGAGCCGGTGAGCAAGTGGCTGTGTGGGGCTTAAGATGCCAACTAGGGTTGAACTACGGCAATTAGCTTTTAGCCTTTGGTTACCTTTTCTGATTTTGCTTTTGATCATTTCCTTCAGAAAAGATCTCCTGAAGTCTCAATTCTCCCCTGGAAAATTGCCCTCCGCAAGCCTGTCTGCAATGCGAGCTACAGAAAACATCACTTGGTCCAAAAAGCCTGAACACAGCCTGCCTGAACTGCTCTGATTTTCTCCCTCATACCTTGATCTCTTGCTCAGGAAAGATTAAATGCAGGCAAAAATCCCCCACCCAACAGTGAGAGATGAGGAACAGTCAACCCATTTGCCAAGGACGAACCGTTTTAGAAGTATTTAAATTCCCTGGAGGAAATTCTGCCCTATGGACACAAGACAAACAAGACTGCATGGGAACTGGAGTACAGGGCAAGGATTCAGGAGCGTAAGAAGTTGGAGAAATGAGCAGGAGAAGCTGGTGTTCAGCTGGTATAACACAATGCATGGCTGCTGCAACATCAGGCTTGCACTCCAGCAACTGCACAAATAAGCAACCACTCAGCTCACAGTTCTGCATTCTGAGGAGACAGAATACATGGAGACACTGAAAAAGGTGCAGCAACTGGAAACACTCAAGATCACACAAACAGAAACAGGCTTGAATTGGAGCAAAGATGACCAGAGTACATTTAAGACTAATTTTTCCAGAGGTGCCAGTAGGGAGGTGTTGGAACAAATTGCCTGGAAACCAGTGGTGTCCTCACCACGGAAGAGAAGTCAAACACTGTTAATGAACATCGCATGGATGTCAGAGGGTCTGATTAACCTCTCGGCATTGCATTCCTGCCCTATATCCAGTGCAAACCTGCCATCACATTGATGGTGCAACTGTATTTGATACTGCCAACCATGTGGAACCATCAGATTTCCCTAGTCATTAGGCTGAACATGAGCCAGCAGTGTGCCCAGGTGGCCAGGAAGGAACAGTGTGGCCAGCAGGAGCAGGGAAGTCATTCTGCCCTGGACTCAGCACTGGTTAGGCCACACCTTGAGTCCTGGGTCCAGTTCTGGGCCCCTCAGTTTAGGAAAGATGATGAGTTGCTGGAAGGTGTCCAGAGAAAGGCAACAAAGCTGGGGAGGGGTCTGGAGCACAGCCCTGTGAGGAGAGGCTGAGGGAGCTGGGGTTGCTTAGCCTGGAGAAGAGGAGGCTCAGGGGAAGACCTTCTTGCTCTCTACAGCTACCTGAAGGGAGGTGGGGGTTGGTCTCTTCTCCCAGGCAACGAGAACAAGAAGATACAGTCTCAAGCTGTGCCAAGGAAGGTTTGGCTGGATGTTAGGAAGAAATTCTTCATAGAATGAGAGATTTGCCATTGGAATGGGCTGCCCAGGGAGGTGGTGGAGTCACCATCCCTGAAGGTGTTTAGGAAGAGACTTGATGGGGTGCTTGGTGCCATGGTTTAGTTGATTAGATGGTGCTGGTTGACAGGTTGGACTCGATGATCTCGAAGGTATTTTCCAACCTGGTTAAGTCCTATTCTATTCTATTCTATTCTATTCTATTCTATTCTATTCTATTCTATTCTATTCTAATGTCTATTCTGTTCTGTTCTGTTCTATTCTATTCTGGACAGGCAACAGACAGACTCCACAGCCTAATAATTAGAATAGACAGGAAGGATCTGGAGGTGCTGGAAGGTGTCCATAAAGGGCCACGAGGATGAGCAGAGGGCTGCACCTCCTCTGCTGTGGGGACAGACTGAGAGAGCTGGGGCTGTTCAGTCTGGAGAAGAGAAGGCTCTGAGGAGACCTTATTGTGGCCTTCCAGTATTTGAAGGGGGCTACAAGAAAGCTGAGGAGGGACTTTTTAGGATGTTGGGTAGTGATAGGAGTAGGGGGACTGGAGCAAAACTATAAGTGGGCAGATTCAGATTGGATGCTAGGAAGAAGTTCTTCACTGGCACAGGTTGCCCAGGGAGGTGGTGGCAGCCTCATCCCTGATGGTTTTTGCAGCCAGGCTGGATGTGGCTGTGAGCAACCTGCTGTAGTGTGAGGTGTCCCTGCCCATGGCAGGGGTTTGGAACTGGCTGATCCTTGAGGTCCCTTCCAGCCCTGACAATTCCATGATTCTATTTTACAATGCTTTACAATTCTCTGTTAACACAGCACACAGCTTTGCAAGGGCTTTTGGTTTGTATTTTTTTTTTCTCCCCATGGATTTAGCTCCTAAAACGATTCTAAAGCAGCTTCAATTACTATCACTTTGTCTTTCTTTAATTGCTGAAAGATTTTGGGACAGATTCCATCTTGTGCTCAGCATTTTGGAGGAGGGCATGGAGCCGCTGAGCCCCGTGGGAACCTGCAACAGGCAACTCCCTGGCACAGATTTCCCAGCACAAGACTCTTGCCCTCTGAGCTATGCTGGCCAAACAAAAAATATACAGTCCTCAGAAAGGGAGGAGGGGGGGGAATCCTCTGCTGAACAAGCCACTAGTTATATTGCTTTAAGAAGTTTGTACAGGTGCTCAAAAGCCCAGGAAAGATTTGACTCCCAGCTGCCGGGAAGCTGGGAAAGGATTCCAAATGCAAACTGCGAAGGCATGAGCAGCAGGTTTCAAATTATGCTACTCAGGAATCTCCTACTGACACTTGCAGCTACACTGCTGGTAAGACACTGCCTCTGAGGACCTCACCTTTTGGTGTAACTTCTGCTGTGCCTGGAATTCTGCAGAAAGGGGAAAATCTTGGCCTCTTGTGGTCAAGAGAGGTTTTCTGCGGGCATCCTTCAGCAACCTACTGCATGTCTTCTACAGACCTGCCCAATGCCCTTGCTGATGCTCTTAACTCAGAACACATCTGATTTCCCTGAAGGTCATCACAGCAAGATTCTCACTGTCTTTAGCAGCATGTGATTTTGGCACAGATAACTCTGAGGCTAATCTAAGAACTGCTCTGTTCCACCTCATGTTGAGGTGAAACCTCCTGGGCTGTAGATTATATCCCTTGCCCCTTGTCCTGAGAAGGGGGGACAAGCTTTGAGAAGAGGGGACAGGCTTTGGGAAGAGGGGACAGGCTTTGGGAAGAGTAGGCAGGCTCTGGGAAGAGGGGACAGGCTCTTCTCAGTTGCACCCTGGGACAGGACAAGGGGCAGTAGATCTAAATTACAGCACAGGAGGTTCCACCTCAACATGAGCAGGAACTTCTTCACTGTCAGGGTCCCAGAGCACTGGAACAGGCTGCCCAGAGAGGTTGTGGAGTCTCCTTCTCTGGAGACTTTCCAGACCCATCTGGATGTGTTCCTATGTGACCTGTGCTGGATTCTCTGGTCCTGCTCTGGCAAGGGGGTTGGACTCGATCTCTTTGGGTCCCTTCCAGCCCCTAACATCCTGTGAGCCTGTGATCCTCTTTTATGAGGGATCACACACACATACACACACACAAAGTGTAAAAGCATTTACCTACCAAAATGTTAAAAGGCAACAGAGAAACTAGCAAGACTCAGAAACCTTCCTGACTACTGCTTTCGGGGCAGCTGGGGAGCCGAACCAGCCACAGCTGCACTCTCCACGTCAGCAGCAGAGGGTGCTGGCAGAATATGGAGGGTCTCTGCACCAATACCCGCGGCTGGTCGGTCAGGTGCGGCTTCAGCTCACCCAGAGCCTGCACGTCATGCAGCTATCACTCTGACAGAACAACTCCCGTGAACAGTTTCATACTGCGCCTTCCGCATCACCAGAAGTCTGCAAGATCTGCAGACTCGTGCAGCCTGCTGACACCTTAGCCTCATACACAGCTCCTGCAGTGGAGTCTGAAAACCTGCTCAAACATGAGACATAAAACATCACTCCAGTGGTTCAAGCAGAAAAGGACTGCCCATGGACCGCAGGCTTGAACCTGAACCGCGTACACAATTACACCTGGTACAGACTCCTGCCGTCCAACTGTTGCTCGGAGTCCCGTCCTGCAGCGACCATGCTCCCCTCCACCCCAAGGCCAGCTGTTCCCACAGACTTCCCACCACATGAAAGCTTTCAGGATAAATGGACTACACTGACCCTTAGGCTTTACAAAGTCTTATTAGGAAGCCAGAGTAAAATTCATCTCAAGCATCAGAAAAACTCAGTTTATGCTGAAGGGCTGTAGATGAGAGCACAAAAAGTTTCTCTGTTTAGCTAACAGAACTAACTAATTGATGGGGACAAAGAAAAACCTTCCTGGCTGTGTATATAATTTCCCCCCCTCTTTTCAGATGTGATACATCACGAGCTAGCCGTGTCACGACCAAAACACCCAACTCAAAAGGTATCAAGAGGGCTTCCACCAGTTGTTTACCACTTAAAAAAGACAGACACTAGGCTTAACAGAGAAAAGGCTCTTCCACAACAATAACTTTACAGCTCTTCCAAAGACCATCAGGACATGACTGAAGTGCCCTACTGGAAGCACATCTATTAATTCCCCTAAAACATGCCATCTCATTTACTGCACCCTCAACTTGCCTCCCAAATGCAACTCTCAGAAGTGTTCCAAACCCATTCACGGCACATACCTTATTTCCAGTGTCAACACAGTCACTAAGCTTCTGCTGTCAATCAAAATGCTGCCTTATTACAATCTTAGATTACTGCTAATTAGTGCGCCCTTTTCTTATGATCTATCTCTTTATTTCTTCTTCTTCTTGATGGGCAAATATGCCATTTTCATTTAGGACTGGCATGATGCTTGCCTGTTAAAACTGACCCATGAACAAGTTCAGTCTTCCTACAAAACCGGCACGACGATCCTTAGTCCGCAGGTACCAGTAAGAGCCCCTCGCCGTCACAGGGGTAACGGACAAAAGTTACAAAAATCCTAAGCCCGAGCCGCTCGAGGTTCGCCGAGCGGACTTCATTCAACGCAACTGCTTTCGAAGTGGTTCCTTCGAGCGCTGCGAGCAGTTTCAAGCTGTGGTATCAAACTGCGTAGTTCCCGGAGCTGCGGTCCCCCCCATCACAGCGGCCGCCTCTGCGAGCCCCGCGCCTGAGCAGCAGCAGCAGCATCCGCACGCACCATCCCCCCCAGAAGCCCGACGGGACCGAACGGACGCTCCTGAGCCAAAAACCTTCCCCGCTCGGCCCGGCCACCTTCCCAAAGCCCGCCGAAGCTCCCCCCCTCTCACCTCGGGCGTGCAGCCAGAGCAGCGCCAGCAGGGCCAGGCGCCGCGGCCAGCGCCGCTCCTCCCGCCGGCCCATGGCAGCGCCCGCGGCCCCGGCTGCCTCCGTCAGGCGGCGGTAGGGAGTGGGGCGGGCGGCGACCCGCCGGCCTGCCACCCCTGGGGCTGGGCAACAAAAGGGCAGACTGAACAGCGGTAGCGTGGGGCCGCCCGGCGAGGGGCTCCTCGGCTCTCCCTGCTCCGGCAGAACCGCAGTCCCGCAAGGAAGCCAGAGCCGTCCCGTCAAAGCGCCGCTGGGCTTCAGCACACCGAACGCTTCCTCTGCCTGAAAAGAGAGCACAGGAGCGCGCTGGGGAGCGGCGGCCCTTGCACGGGCAGAAAGCGCTCGCCTGCAACAGCGGAGAGCGGCCGGAATGAGAAGGAACACGAAGGAACGCTTCTGCACAGCGTTGTTTGAGATAAGGCACCCTGCCTGTAGCTTCTCACTGGACAACTGTTATAAACACTTTCTAAGCTGGTGTCATTCTTCAAGCACTAAATGAGCTTCTCCAGCATATGTGCAGCGCATGATTTCCCCGTAAGCCTGTTAGTGAATCAGGCGTGCACAGGGATTTAACTCACCCCCGATGGGCACACACGCACAGCAGTGTGCCACCTCTCCGCTGGGCGCACTCTAAAACAAAGCCACGTCGTCTATGGTTAGGGTTATTAGACTCAGAGGGTGATTGTTTCTTGCTACATGCTCAGCAAAATATTATTTTCAACAGATAGCCCACTTCTGGTCGAGGGTCGCCCGGCGCAAAGCTGCTCAGCGCAGCATCACGGGATGCAATACCCCCCGCCCCCCCACGCCACCCCTCCATCCCCCCCAAGATAAGCCATCGACACAGCTGCCCCTTACCACAGGAGCAAGTACTGTTCTGAACAACTGTTGTGGCATCAAAGAGCAGAAGTATGTGGTCTATCCTCTTGAACAAACCACAGGTGAGACCCCTGTAACACTGAACACAGCAACAGAAAACCTGCAGACTGACACACAAGGATAAAAAGAAACTCCCAACTACCACTGATGAAAAGGGACATGAGAAGGGGTAAACTAGGTATTTACAAATACAGTGTTTATCTATCTATCCATCCATCTCTCTCTCTCTCTCTCTCTCTCTCTCTCTCTCTATCTATCTATCTATCTATCTATCTATCTCTAAATATATAAGACCATCAGGACATGTGTATAGATATATAGATATAGATATAGATATAGATATAGGGAATGGAACAAAACCAGAAATGTGTAGATTCAGATTGGATGTTAGGAAGAAGTTCTTCCCCAGGAGGGTGGTGAGAGGTTGCCCAGGGAGGTGGTGGCAGCCTCATGCCTGGAAGTGTTTGCAGCCAGGCTGGATGTGGCTGTGAGCAACCTGCTGCAGTGTGAGGTGTCCCTGCCCATGGCAGCGGGCTTGGAACTGGCTGATCCTTGAGGTCCCTTCCAACTCTAACCATTCTATGATTCTATATAGTCATTATTAATGACAGCACCATGATTTTTATTTATCTATTTCCTTCTACCTACAAGAATGAGACAAGCAGGTTTTGTGACGCATCAGATCATTTTTTAATGTTGTTTATTCAGTTTGGCACTGACACTGGACTGTAGTGGCTAATGTAAACCTGCCCTCTCAGTAGGCAAATTCCACAGCCAGTCTTCAGATGGTGTTTGGCTCCCAAAAAAGTGATCCTCCCAGAAGCTTTATGGGGAAGATCCACATCTTTGATGATGCTTAGTGAAATGGAAATCTTTGGAGTGGATGCCTAGCAGCTGCCATGCCACCCTTGGAAACAGCAGAATAAAATCCAGCTTAACATGAGTGAAAGCAATTTGGTCAAAGCCTTCATAAACCAGACCAGCTATCATAAATGGGGTACAACTTTTGTCTTCCCACTGAGGTCTGAAAACTATTTTTCTTTCCTCATCCTTTTGTTTAAAACTCTGCTTACTACCTGCTTGATTGCTACAGCGTTTTGCAGTGCAGCTGTAGCACAAGACATATATTTCTGTGCACCGACTGGACAGATGGGCAGAGTCCAACAGGATGGCATTCGACAAGTCCAAGTGCTGGGTGCTGCACTTGGGCCACAGCAACCCCATGCAGAGCTACAGGCTGGGGTCAGACTGGCTGGAGAGCAACCAAAAAGAAAGGGACCTGGGGGTGCTGATCAATAGCCACCTGAACATGAGCCAGCAGTGTGCCCAGGTGGCCAAGAAGGCCAGTGGCATCCTGGCCAGCATTAGGAACAGTGTGGCCAGCAGGAGCAGGGAGGTCATTGTGCCCCTGGACTCTGCATTGGTTAGGCCACACCTTGAGTCCTGTGTCCAGTTCTGGGCTCCTCAGTTTAAGAAGGACATCGAGACACTTGTAGGTGTCCAGAGAAGGGCAACAAGGCTGGGGAGAGGCCTTGAGCATAGCCCTGTGAGGAGAGGCTGAGGGAGCTGGGGTTGTTTAGCCTGGAGAAGAGGAGGCTCAGGGGAGACCTCATTGCTCTCTACAACTCCCTGAAGGGTGGTTGTAGCCTGGAAGATGTTGGCCTCTTCTCTCTAGCAACCAGCACCAGAACAAGAGGACACAGTCTGAAGCTGTGCCAGGGGAAGTTTAGGCTGGAGGTGAGGAGAAAGTTCTTCCCAGAGAGAGTAATTTGTCATTGGAATGTGCTGCCCAGGGAGGTGGTGGAGTCACCGTCCCTGGAGGTGTTCAAGAGGGGACTGGATGTGGCACTTGGTGCCATGGTTTAGACATGGGGTCTGTGGTGACAGGTTGGACTTGATGATCTTTGAGGTCTCTTCCAACCTTGGTGATACTGTGATACTGTGAATACATCATTTCTGTGAATGTAGTTGTTCAGCCTTTCTCATGTGCTTTCACTGGAAGATATAGCAAGGAAGAAAGTAGATTCTGCTCTGGCAAGGGGGGGTAGGACTTGAAGATCTCCAGAGGTCCCTTCTAACCCCTACCGTCCTGTGATCCTGTGTGAACACGGTAGTGTCTAAACTCTTTCTGTGAGTCCTAGGCACAGCTTTGCACCATGCATCGGTTTTTCATGGGAGAAATTCTCTCAGTTCTGAAATGCACATTTAACCCATATGGTGTCCTCAAAACCCATGCTTGGTGTTTCCTTTCTGAGCTCCCAGATAAGCACAAACCCTCCTCTCCCCTCCCCCCCCCCCCCCGCCCCTTAACAGCAGTGCTTTATCACCTGCTGACACCATTTCAAATGCTTCTATTACTGAAACAAAACCTCCCAAACTGCTGCATACCACACATCTTTCATCGGACACTGCAGAACAGAGCATTCTTCCTACGTCAAACAGCACTCCTGTGACCTTTTTGACTGAGAAGTGCAAGAGTATCATTATTTTGGGCGTTTCATGACAGGCCCCGGTGGTGTGACTCCAAAGGAGCGGATGAATACAGAGCTGCAAACACCCGAATCTCAAAGACTGCCATTAAAAGCACAGGGAATCTAACTGGGGTGCTTATAAGATGCTTTTAGGAGGCCAACACAAGCAATGCATTAAAAAAACAACAAACCAAGCACAAAAGTTTCTTGTGTTGAGTAAAGAATATATGTTAGAAAGGGGGGGGGGGGGAAGAAAAAGCCAAAGAGCCAACCTCCTTCCCTTTATTATTTTTCACTTACTTATAAAACCAAATTAATGTCTCAAAAAATTTCCTAAAAGCAGTGTAGAATAGAATAGAGTAGACTAGAACAGAGTAGAATAGAGTAGAACACAGTAGAATAGAAAAGGAAAGGAAAGGAAAGGATAGGATAGGATAGGATAGGATAGGATAGGATAGGATAGGATGGAATGGAATAGAATAGAATTAATAGAATAGAATAGAATAGAATAGAATAGAATAGAATAGAATAGAATAGAATAGAATAGGACTTAACCAGGTTGGAAAAGACCTTCAAGATCATCGAGTCCAACCTATCACCCAACACCATCTAATCAACTAAACCATGGCACCAAGTGCCTCATCCAGGCTCTTCCTAAACACCTCCAGTGATGGTGACTCCACCACCTCCCAGGGCAGCACATTCCAATGGCCAGTCTCTCTTGCTGGGAAGAACTTCTTCCTAACATCCAGCCTAAACCTCCCCTGGCGCAGCTTGAGACTGTGTCCTCTTGTTCTGGTGCTGTAATTTCACAACATGTCCTAAAGCAAGTCACAGCCTTAGGAACTCAGGAGTCTCTTGTTCAGCACACAGGGGTCCACTCATTACCTCGAATAAGGCATGCTCCTGCAAAGAATACACTCTATAAACATCACTAACCACTGAGGCTTTTCATCTGTTACAGGGACTGACACCCCTGGTGAAACTTGCCTGACTGCACCAGAATGGCAAGGAGTGCTTAGGAACCTTCTGCTTCAGCCTTCACCTTTGTGTTAAGCTGTGAGGCAGGAGGAAAGCACAGCACACGGTGCTGAAAAGCTTCTTGTGGTGACTACAGCAAACCAAAGTGTTTTCACTCAGCCTTTCATTCACCTTTCTCTCCCTGTCCACGGATGTCACGAACAGAGTGCAGGAGCGAGGTGGAAACTCACAGGGGGAGGAACCTCAAGTAAGAGTGGGAAGCTGCACCATGCCTGGGCAGCTTAAGTCAGCATCTGCTGGGATGGCCATGGTTAGCTGCTGCAGCTGACCAAAGGAAAGCAGAGAGCTGCAAGTAGGCAGACACAGTCTGGCCTGCATTAGGAATAGTGTGGCCAGCAGGAGCAGGGAGGTCATTGTGCCCCTGTACTCTGCACTGGTTAGGCCACACCTTGAGTCCTGTGTCCAGTTCTGGGCCCCTCAGTTTAAGAAGGACATCGAGACACTTGTAGGTGTCCAGAGAAGGGCAACAAGGCTGTGGAAGAGGCCTTGAGCACAGCCCTGTGAGGAGAGGCTGAGAGAGCTGGGGTTGCTTAGCCTGGAGAAGAGGAGGCTCAGGGGAGACCTCATTGCTCTCTACAACTACCTGAAGGGTGGTTGTGACCAGGAAGATATTGGCCTCTTCTCTCTAGCAACCAGCACTAGAACAAGGAGACACAGTCTCAAGCTGCGCCAGGGGAAGTTTAGGCTGGAGGTGAGGAGAAAGTTCTTCACTGAGAGAGTCATTCGCCATTGGAATGGGCTCCCCAGGGAGGTGGTGGAGTCACCATCCCTGGAGGTGTTCAAGAGGGGACTGGATGTGGCACTTGGTGCCATGGTCTAGTCATGGGGTCTGTGGTGACAGGTTGGACTCGATGATCTTCAAGGTCTCTTCCAACCTTGGCGATACTGTGATACTGTGATTCAAAAGTTCTCTGAGGCAGAGCACCTCTTCAAAGTGACTGGCTTTCATCAGTTCTTTTTAGGTACTAGCCACAACTGCCTCACAGGTATTTCTCAGGGTGCAGATGGTAGTGCTTTTTTTTTTTTTACAGAGAGTCCACTGATGCCTCTTGTTAAATTAGGTTTCCTTGCAAATCCATACAGGATATATGGTGGTCAGCTGGTATTCTTCTCTGGGACAGTGGCCAGGAAAACTATGAAAAATCATAGATTACTTCAAGACATAGCTTGATCACTTTTTAGAAGGAAAAAAAAAAAGAGGGGGAAGAAAAAAAGGTGTAACATGGTTACTTGAGACACCTTTGTCCTGGATTTGATTCCCCTCCTGTTGTGTATTTCAGTGTTTCTGAGCTTAACGTGAACAATACCAGTCCAGATCAGTGGAGCAAAGAGGTGACAGCTCAGTGATGGGAAGCACAGGGAAGGGAGAGGCTGTTTGTGGATATATATCCTGCTCCTGTTTCTCTGATGTCTTCAGAGTTCAAGGTGTGAGCTGCAACTAAGGAATCTTTTCCATTGTCCATTTTTAAATGAAGAGCAGGATGCCTCTGCTGTTATTAGATTGCAAAACAAAGTAAATCAAGCAAGCAGTAATTATAGAATCATAGAATTGTCAGGGCTGGAAGGGACCTCAAAGATCAGCCAGTTCCAAACCCCCTGCCATGGGCAGGGACACCTCACACTGCAGCAGGGTGGTGAGACACTGGCACAGGTTGCCCAGGGAGGTGGTAGAAGCCTCATGCCTGGAGGTGTTTGCAGCCAGGCTGGATGTGGCTGTGAGCAACCTGCTGCAGTGTGAGGTGTCCCTGCCCATGGCAAGGCGGGGGTTGGAAGTGGCTGATCCTTGAGCTCCCTTCCAACCCTGACAATTCTGTGATTCTAAATTAACATTTCATTCCTGCTGTCTTTTTCTTTCCCAGTTAAAAAAAAACACCAACAACAATCCTGTACTTAAACTAAGCTAAGTAATGTCCACAAACAGAAGGCCCTTCCTGCAGACAACACCTGCTTGCTGCTGCTTTCTACCATGAAAGCTGGCAGAAATGAATTCTGGAAGGCACTCTCCTCTGCTATTTTCACTGGCCCTGTGGTGGTGAAATGCAGTGTCCCCATTCGTGGAGCACAAAGTCAGAAAGAATAGAATAGAATAGAATAGAATAGAATAGAATAGAATAGAATAGAATAGAACAGAACAGAAATAGGATAGGATAGAATAGAATAGAATAGAATAGAATAGAATAGAATGGAATGGAATAGAATAGAATAGGAATAGAATAGAATAGAATAGAATAGAATAGAATAGAATAGAATAGAATAGAATAGAATGGAATAGGAATAGAATAGAATGGAATAGAATAGAATGGAATGGAATGGAATAGAATAGGAATATAATAGAATGTAATTGAATGGAATAGAATAGAATAGAATAGAATAGAATAGAATAGAATAGAATAGAATGGAATAGGAATAGAATAGAATGGAATAGAATAGAATGGAATAGAACAGACTAGAATAGAACAGGATAGAATGGAATGGAATAGGAATAGAATAGAATAGAATAGAATAGAATAGAATAGAACAGAACAGACTAGAATAGAACAGAATGGAATAGAACAGACTAGAATGGAATGGAATAGGAATAGAATAGAATGGAATAGAATAGAATGGAATAGAACAGACTAGAATAGAACAGAAATAGAATGGAATGGAATAGGAATAGAATAGAATAGAATAGAATAGAATAGAATAGAATAGAATAGAATAGAATAGAATAGAACAGACTAGAATAGAACAGTATAGAATGGAATGGAATAGAATAGGAATAAGAATAGAATAGAATAGAATAGAATAGAATAGAATAGAATAGAATAGAAGAATTTGAATAAACCAGGTTGGAAGAACTACAACCAAAAAATAAAAAGACACTTTCCCTCCACTTTGAAAAACGGAAGCAGCATTTAAACCCCAGGGAAAGGCAGACAACAAAAAACGGTGACATGCTTAGAAGTCTCAGGGAAAAGAAACAAAACAACAAAACACAACAAGCAAAAGAAAACAACCAGAAGAAGAAAAAACCCCACCCCTCAATAAACTCCACAAAACGCAAGCCAAAACAACAGCAAAACCCCAAAACACTTCAAAGGTGCTCGCGAAGCGATCTGAACTTCTTCTGCCCAAGTTTCTTCCTTCCTGCCCCACTCCACCCTCGGGGTGCTCCAGCAGCAGCTCAAGAGGCGCAGCCCCGCCGCGGTCTGTGCGCAGCGACCACCACTGCCTTCCGTCCAGCCCCCATCCCCCTGCGGCTCGGCCGGCAGGGACGGCTAGAATTCCAGGCACGTATTCCTGTGAGAGTTTTGTTCTTCCCCCCGCCGCCTTTCTTCCTTTTTTTTTTTTTTTCTTTTGATTTTTCTTTGTTTTTCACCCCCCGAGATCTGCCGAAGTCTCTCCTCTGTCACCTCCCCCTGTTTGGAAAGGATAAAACGGGAGCAAGACGGCAGGAAAAATCCCATAACTTGTCCAAAGCCCTGCGAGGATGATTTGTGTTCTCACTTATGGGGTATGACTGTCACCGCTGATCTGCTTTCAGGCCTAGATTACATCTGATAAGGGCTGACCTTATTTGAGTATTCACACATTATGCACTCACGGAGAGCATGCTGGACACAAAAGTCCCTCAGATGTCCTGGGCATCAATCATGCTCACAGCATGGAGGCTGCCAAACTTTTCTTTCCTTTAACTCGGGAGAGGAGAGGGTAGTCCAAGACAGACTTAATAAAGTTTAAAGCTGCGACACAGTGTATTTGGGGCCCATTGTCTTCTAAAAGTGTGCTTTTCAACAAATTCTCTCCCGTTGCCACGGGCAACAATTCTCCTTAACAAATTGGGGCCGGGGTGGGGGTGGAGGGCAGACCAGAGGGAGGAGGGAAGGCAAACAAAGGGCTTGCCAGGTCCACTAAAAAAAAAAAAGGAGAAAAGCAGGGGGAAAAAAGTGTGCGGGGGGGGCGGGGAATAAAAGCCAAAGAACCAACCTCCTTCTCTTCATTATTTTTCACTTATTTACAAAGAAAACAAATTAATTTCTCAAAACCATTCTCAAAAGCAGAGTAATTTCACAACACGTCCTAAAGCAAGTCACAGCCTTAGGAACTCAGGAGTCTCTTGTTCAGCACACAGGGGTCCACTCATTACCTCGAATAAGGCATGCTCCTGCAAAGAATACACTCTATAAACATCACTAACCACTGAGGCTTTTAATCTGTTACAGGGACTGACACCCCTGGTGAAACTTGCCTGACTGCACCAGAATGGCAAGGAGTGCTTAGGAACCTTCTGCTTCAGCCTTCACCTTTGTGTTAAGCTGTGAGGCAGGAGGAAAGCACAGCACACGGTGCTGAAAAGCTTCTTGTGGTGACTACAGCAAACCAAAGTGTTTTCACTCAGTCTTTCATTCACCTTTCTCTCCCCGTCCACGGATGTCACGAACAGAGTGCAGGAGCGAGGTGGAAACTCACAGGGGGAGGGACCTCAAGTAAGAGTGGGAAGCTGCACCATGACTGGGCAGCTTAAGTCAGCATCTGCTGGGATGGCCATGGTTAGCTGCTGCAGCTGACCAAAGGAAAGCAGAGAGCTGCAAGTAGGCAAACACAAAAGTTCTCTGAGGCAGAGCACCTCTTCAAAGTGACTGGCTTTCATCAGTTCTTTTTAGGCACTAGCCACAACTGCCTCACAGATATTTCTCAGGGTGCAGATGGCAGTGCTTATTTTAGAATCAAAGAATCATAGAATGGTTCAGGCCGGAAGAGACCTCCAAAGGTCACCCCAGTCCAAACTCCCTGCAGTCAGCAGGGACAGCCCCAACTAGATCAGGTTGCCCAGGGCATCTCTGAACCTCACCCTGAATATCTCCAGGGAAGGAGCCTCAACCACCTCCCTGGGCAACCTGTTCCAGCTCTCCCTGAAGCCTCCTCTTCTCCAGGCTGAACACGCCCAGCTCCCTCTGCCTGTCCTTGTAGCAGAGCTGCTCCAACCCCCTGATCATTTTCATGGCCTCCTCTGGACCCTCTCCATCAGGTCCATGTCCTTCCTATATTGAGGGCTCCAGACCTGTACACAGTACTCCAGGTGAGGTCTCAGCAGAGCAGAGCAAAGTGGCAGAATCTCTGGGGAGACCTGATAGCAGCCTGCCAGTACCTGAAGGGGACTACAAGAAGACTGGAGAGAGACTGTTTGCAAAGGCCTGCAGGGACAGGACAAGAGGCAATGGCTTCAAACTAGAGCAGAGCAGATTTAGATTGGATGTTAGAAACAAGTTCTGCACCATGGGTGTGGTGGAACACTGGAACAGGTTGCCCAGGGAGGTGGTTGAGGCTCCTTCCCTGGAGATATTTAAGGTGAGGCTGGACAAGGCCCTGGGCAACCTGATCTAGTTGGGGATGTCCCTGCTGACTGCAGGGAGTTTGGACTGGATGAGCTTTGGAGGTCCCTTGTGCCCCAGACCATTCAATGATTCTATGACTTATGCTGTATCTGGGACTATGAGACTCTGTAATGGACTGGATTCTACTACACAGTAATCAAGGATTTCTGAGAAGACTTCTGAGGTTCTCTGCCCTCTGCATATCTGGAATCTCGTTGCTATATGGCAATAGGGTTTGTGCCTTTTTTCATCACCCAATGGCCCCCGAGTAACAATCACAGAATCACAGAGTCATCCAGG
Organism: Colaptes auratus; assembly: GCA_015227895.2. Lineage (NCBI taxonomy): Eukaryota > Metazoa > Chordata > Aves > Piciformes > Picidae > Colaptes > Colaptes auratus. Next base: position 42,284,433 of record CM037643.1, on the reverse strand, counting down.
GTTGGAAAAGACCTCAGTCCAACCCCTTACCTAACACCTAACATCTCCTGACAACTAAACCATGGCTCCAAGTGCCACATCCAAGCCTTTTTTGAACACCTCCAGGGATGGTGACTCCGCCACCTCCCTGGGCAGCCCATTCCAATGGGCAATCACTCTCTCTGTTATAGAACTTCTTCCTAACCTCCAGCCTAAACCTCCCCTGGTGCATCCTGAGACTGTGTCCTCTTGTTCTGGTGCTGGCTGCCTGGGAGAAGAGACCAACATCCGCCTGTCAAACCAACCCACACCTAGCTAAAGTCACCCCCTCCCCCAAAGGTCATCTAGCATAGGAGGCTCTGCACTGACAGACTGGATCAGGCCGACAGCTCCCTGTGGCCATATTCCTGTCTCCAATAAAAGGCTTTTAGCTTTTTATTAATTTTTAAACGCATTGCTTTTTAATTTCATTGAGCTGGCTCCTGTCTTTTATTATGTAGAAGGTTAAATGGAAGAATCCAATTTGCCTTCTCCTTTTATATGTATCATTGTATTTTTCCTTTTTTCTGTCTCCTCTTATTGAAGTCCTCTCTAACCAGCCCCTGAATTTTAAATCCCTTCTTCCTCCAGGAGATTGCAGAACCACAGAAATGTTAGGGTGGGAAGGGACCTCAAGGCTCAGCCAGTTCCAAACCCCCCTTGCTATGGCCAGGGACACCTCACACTGCAGCAGGTTGCTCACAGCCACATCCAGCCTGGCTGCAAAAACCTCCAGGCAGGAGGCTGCCACCACCTCCCTGGGCAACCTGTGCCAATCTCTCACCATCCTCATGGGGAACAACTTCCTAACGTCTAATCTCAATCTACCTATTTCTAGTTTTGCTCCATTCCCCCCAGTCCTATCACTCCCTGACACCCTAAAAATTCCCTCCCCAGCTTTCTTGCAGCCCCCTTCAGATCCTGGAAGGCCACAAGAAGGTCTCCTTGGAGCCTTCTCTTTTCCAGACTGAATAGCCCCAACTCTCTCAGTCTGTCTCCATAGCAGAGCAGCTCCAGCCCTTTGATCATTCTCATGGCCCTTCTCTGGACACCTTCCAACACCTCCAGCTCCGTCTTCTAATAGTGGCTCTAGCACTGGATGCAGTACTCCAGGTGTGGTTTCAGCAGAGTGGAGTAGAGGGGGAGAATCACCTCCCTGGCCCTGCTGGCCACACTTCTCTTGCTGCAGCCCAGGCTCTGCTTGGCTCTCTGGGCTGCAAGTGCTCACTGCTGGCTCCTGTTGAGCTTCTCATCCACCAGCACCCACAAGGGCTTTTCTTCAGGGCTGCTCTCAAGCCAGTCCCTGCCCAGCCTGTATTGGTGCCTGGTATTGCCTTGACTCAGCTGCAGGACCTTGCTCTTGGTCTTGTTGAACCTCAGGAGGTTGTCATGGACTCACTTGTCCTGCCTGTCCAGGTCCCTCTGGATAGTCTCTCTTTCCTCCCTCGTGTCTCCTGCACCACATATCTTCCCTTGGAGGTAGATCCTCTCCCCTAGGGGATAGTTAGTCTTGTCTTTTAGTGACCCACATATGCCTGCTGAATCTGCTTATCAGCTGAGGTGGCCAGATGCAAATGCTATATTCCCAGAAGGATGTGGCCCTCACTGAATGACACAGTCACTGTCAGAAATCAGCTCTAGCTGTTTGGAGTCAAATGTTTAGTTCATGTTTTTCCCTGCCTTGCAAAGCAGCAGATTTCATGGACTTGTTCAAGAGGACAAGAAGGATATTTTGTTTTTACTACTCAGAGCTAATTCAGCATTCAGGAAATATTACCAGGATTTTGAATTTGAGAGTGTGCCCTTGCCAAAACCACTTTTTAACCTGTCTGCTTCTATTGCTTCAGCAAACCGTTCACAGCTTTGCTCAATTCTTCCTCATTTAAGCAAATTTAATTGCTTTTCCCTTCTCTGAAGCCACTCTTTCCTCCAAAGCCTAACATACCCCAAAACCAATTCCACGAGTAGATTAGTATTGCTTTCCTATTAGCATGGCAGGAGCAGCGTGCCTCTCAGATTTCCATTTCTCCTTTCCCTCTCAAAACGCCAAAGAACGAGACCCTGAGATGACAGAAGACAAAGACCAACAGAGACATGGTTCAGTGTGAGAGCTGGCTACAAATAGAGGAAGAGCAAGGAAAGGGCTGTAATTACCCTGGAAAAACATCTTTTACTCATTGTGGTGGGTTGAAATTACAGTCCCTACACCCCCCAGAATAAAATTGCCAGATTAGCTCAGCTGGAAAGCAAATGAACAGAACAGAAAAGAACAGAACGGAACGGAACGGAAAGGAACAGAACAGAACAGAATAGAACGGAAAGGAATGGAATGGAATGGAATGGAATGGAATGGAATAGAATAGAATAGAATAGAATAGAATAGAATAGAATAGAATAGAATAGAATAGAATAGAATAGAATAGAATTAACCAGGTTGGAAAAGACCTTTGAGCTCATCAAGTCCAACCTACCACCCAACACCATCTCATCAACTAAACCACAGCACCAAGTGCCTCATCCAGGCTCCTCTTAAACACCTCCAGTGATGGTGACTCCACCACCTCCCTGGGCAGCACATTCCAATGGCCAATCTCTCTTGCTGGGAAGAACTTCTTCCTAACATCCAGCCTAAACCTCCCCTGGCACAGCTTGAGACTGTGTCCTCTTCTTCTGGTGCTGGTGCCTGGGAGAGAGACCAACCCCCACCTGGCTACAACCTCCCTTGAGGGAGTTGTAGACAGCAATAAGGTCTGCCCTGAGCCTCCTCCTCTCCAGTTTAGCAGCCCCAGCTCCCTCAGCCTCTCTGTATTTACAAGCAAAACTACAATCTAGAGATATGGAATGCAATCAAGGTGTACAAACCATACAATATTTACATGGACTTACAATTCTAAACAACACAAGAATCCCCCCTGGACAAAACCAGGGAGTTACCAACAGCTTCCCCTTCTCCACTCCCTTCCCCTTACTACAAATTAAAAGAGAGGGAAGAGCAGAGAGTATCTTGTTAGTATTTAGCCACAAGAAGAATGCAGCCACAGTCAGCAAGAGCCAAGCAAAAGCTACCAGCTAATATCAGCTGGAGTGAGGAAGCCAAAAGGAGTAAGAGCTAATTTATACAACTAACTTTAGGTTAGTATCAGACCAATAGGATTATTTAGACCTTATCATTCTTTTTCTTTTCCATCCAATGGGAATTTAACAGAATGAAAGAGTGGTAGGGGCTGGAGGGGACCTCAAGAGATCATCCAGTCCCCTGCCAAAGCAGGACCACCACTACCAGGTCACACAAGGAGACATCCAGGCAGGTCTTGAATCTCTCCAGAGAGGGAGACTCCAAGTCATTTACATTCTACCACTTTTATACTCAATCTGTGGAAATTTAACCAGGGAACTACAGGCCAGTCAGTCTCACCTCTGTGCCCGGAAAGATCATGGAGCAGATCCTCCTGGAGGCACTACTGACTCAGAAGAGTAGTGAAGAGGTGATTGGGAGCAGTCAGCATGGCTTTGCCAAGGGCAAATCCTGCCTGACAAACCTGGTGGCCTTCTATGAACAGGTGACAGCATTAATAGATGAGGGGCGAGCAACTGATGTCGTTTACCTGGACCTGAGCAAAGCCTTCGACACTGTCCCGCACCACATCCTGGTCTCCAAGCTGGTGACACATGGGTGTGATGGATGGATCATTAGCTGGATACAGAACTGGCTTGATGGCACCACCCAAAGAGTGGCTGTCAAGGGGTCCATGTCCCAGTGGAGGCCAGGGACAAGCAGAGTCCCTCAGGGATCAGTCCTGGGACCAGGCTGTGTCAACATCTTTGTGGGTGCCATGGACAGTGGCAGTGAGTGCAGCCTCAGCAAGGTTGCTGATGACACCAAGCTGTGTGGTGCAGCAGACAGCTGGAGGGAAGGGATCCATCCAGAGGGACCTGGACAGGCTGGAGAGGTGGGCACAAGCCAACCTCAGGAGCTTCAACAAGACCAAGGGCAGGGTCCTGCAGCTGGGTGGAGGCAATCCAGGCACAAATCCAGGCTGGGCAGGGACTGGCTGGGAGCAGCCCTGAGGAGAGAGACTTGAGGGTGCTGGGGGAGGAGAAGCTCCCCAGGAGCTCTCAGTGTGCACTTGCAGCCCGGAAAGCCAATCAGATCCTGGGCTGCAGCAGGAGAAGTGTGGCCAGCAGGGCAAGGGAGGGGATTCTCCCCCTCTACTCAGCTCTGGGGAGACCCCACCTGGAGTACTGCCTCCAGTTCTGGAGCCCCTGTTACAAAAGGGATCTGGAGGTGCTGGAGTGTGTCCAGAGAAGGGCCACGAGGATGAGCAGAGGGCTGGAGCACCTCTCCTATGAAGACACCTTGGTGATATTGTGATACTGTGACAGACTGAAGGAGTTGGGGCTGTTCAGTCTGGAGAAGAGAAGGCTCCGAGGTGACCTCATTGTGGCCTTCCAGTATCTGAAGGGGGCTACAGGAAGGCTGGGGAGGGACTTCTCAGGCTATCAGGTAGTGATAGGACTAGGGGGAATGGAATGAAGCTGGAGGTGGGGAGATTCAGGCTGGAGGTGAGGAGGAAGTTCTTCCCCATGAGAGTGGTGAAGCCCTGGAATGGGTTGTCCAGGGAGGTTGTTGAGGCCCCGTCCCTGGAATTGTTTAAGGCCAGGCTGGATGAGGCTGTGGCCAGCCTGATCTAGTGTGGGTGTCCTCTGCCCATGGCAGGGGGGTTGGAACTAGCTGATGCTTGTGGTCCCTTCCAGCCCTGACTGATACTATGAAATGTTTCCTAGGCATCAGCCTAAAACTACCATACCCATTCACTGATTTTTTTCAGATGAGATCTGCAGCCAGCCTCTTGCTTGCCTACTGTAGCTCAGAGCAGGCAGAAGCTCTCCAGCTCCTTTTGCCATCTGGGAACCTAAATTTAGCCCAGTGGCCTGGCTAGAAGAATGACCCTTTCTTGAAGGATGAAGGGCAGACAGGCTCAGCCCTATTCCTGTGGTAGTTTCAGGCTATGCCTCTAAAATTTGCCACAGATCTTGAACAGAAAAGTAGTAAAATGTAAATAAATCACTGTTGGGTGTAAAAGGGAAAATAAAGATCATTCTAAACAATCCCACTGGAAGAGATAAGGGACTAAAACCGGTTGTACCAAAACAATTTCCTTCTCTTCTTCTCTTCTTGCTCCTTCACTCTGGGAGAGATACTAACTTGCTTCTGCCTGACCTTGGCTGCATTGTTTTGGTATTAACTTCCTCTGCTTCTGTCTCTTCTCCCTTTGTACAGAGGGGTAAGGGGTGGCAGAGAGGGAGAAGCCAGTAGCTGCCCCTGGTCTTTGACCAGGGGGGTCCTTGTGCTGTTTGTTAATGGTAAATACCTGTAAATATTGTCACTGCTGTGTATTTTGTGCACAGGAGTGTGCAACACACACAAAGAAAACGCATTTCAGGACTTCAGCGTGGCAAAGAGCACAAACAGGGCTTGCCACCACATAAATCTCAGCTGTGGATACAGGTTTAGCACAAGCACACTAGGAAATAAAATCCAAGAACCAAAGTTCATCACATTGCTGCAAAATTCTTTGTATTACAACAGAAGAAAGAGCAAAGCCTCCAAGCAGTCCCTGATGTGATACGGACGCGATATACCCTCTCTGAATCACTTCCAAGTGGTGTGATGGGTTCCAAGAACAGGCAAGGGCTTGCATGATCCCTTGGGCTTTTAATTTTCAAGCAGTAATTTCAGGATGATTTCTGCAATACTATTAAAAATAAATCTACTGCTGATGATCACAGAACTGTCAGGGTGGGAAGGGACCTCAAGGATCAGCCAGTTCCAACCCCCTGCCATGGGCAGGGACACCTCACACCACAGCAGGTTGCTCACAGCCACAGCCAGCCTGGCTTAAAAACCACCAGGCATGAGGCTGCCACCACCTCCCTGGGCAAGCTGTGGTGCTTCAGGATATGGTTTAGTGGTCATGGTAGCTGGGTTATGGTTGGACTTGATGATCTTAAAGGTCTTTTCCAGCCTTAATGATTCTATGATTTTCTGATCTTGTAAACGAAGTCACATACTAAACAAGCTCCTTTACCTGCAAATCATTCTGTTTAAAAGTAGATAAATTCCTCTTAGAATCATAGAATTGTTAGGGTTGGAAGGGACCTCAAGGCTTAGCCAGTTCCAAGCCCCCTGCTATGGGCAGGGACACCTCACACCACAGCAGGTTGCTCACAGCCACAGCCAGCCTGGCTTAAAAACCACCAGGGATGAGGCTGCCAACACTTCCCTGGGCAACCTGTGCCAGTCTCTCACCAGCCCCATGGGAAAGAACTTCTTCCTAACATCCAATCTCAATCTACCCACTTCTAGTTTTGTTCCTTTCCCCCCTGTCCTATCATCACTCCCTGACACCCTAAAAATTGCCTCTCCAGCTTTCTTGTAGCCCCCTTCAGATACTGGAAGGCCACAATTAGATCTCCTCAGAGCCTTCTTTTCTCCAGACTTCTCCACTAGCCTAGGAAGTACTCATCTCAGAGGAGCTGCATTGCAGGGGAGGTTCCACAGCCAGGTTGGCTGCTCTCACATGTCTCAGCCATTCCCAAGAATGGGAGACAAGCCACCCCTAGGAGGGTGTGAAACAAATGCAAGACACAAAGAAACCTGATGGCTTTACAGATATGCCTTCTACCAGATGATACAAGCCCTGATGTGGGTGCCCTGAAAGCATTTTCAAGGAGAGGGACCTCCACAGAGAAGCCTTTGTGAGGAGCTGGTGTGAGACACGGGAGTGAGAGCAAGGAAAGCTCTCTAAGCAAATGGGAACTCTGCTACAAAACCTTTTATAGTATCAACTACTTCTATCACACCAGGCAGTTTCCATGTCACTGTCCATGTCTCATCAGCTGCAGCAGAATGGGATTTTTCCTTATTTACAGGCACTTAACATGGCACACTCACATTTCCTGCTCCAGCTGCCAAAAGCTACTTTGTCAATTAGCCTGCCTAAACCCATCCAAAATGAGCCATGCCAAACTGCTAGGCCAGTTGAAAGTCTGTAGAATGGGCTGGCCAGCTCAGCTGTCTGGGCTCCTCAGTTTAAGAAGGACATTGAGACACTTGAAGGTGTCCAGAGAAGGGCAACGATGCTGGGAAGGGGTCTGGAGCACAGCCCTGTGAGGAGAGGCTGAGGGAGCTGGGGTTGCTTAGCCTGGAGAAGAGGAGGCTCAGGGCAGACCCTATTGCTGTCTCCAACTCCCTGAAGGGAGGCTGTGGCCAGGAGGGGGTTGATCTCTTCTCCCAGGCAAGCAGCACCAGAACAAGAGGACACAGTCTCAAGCTGTGCCAGGGGAAGTTTAGGCTGGAGGTGAGGAGAAAGTTATTCCCAGAGAGAGTAATTTGCCATGGGAATGTGCTGCCCAGGGAGGTGGTGGAGTCCCTGTCCCTGGAGGTGTTCAAAAAAGGCTTGGATGTGGCACTTGGAGCCATGGTTTAGTTGTCAGGAGGTGTGAGGTATTAGGTTGGACTTGATCTCTGAGGTCTTTTCCACCCTGGTTGGTTCTGTGATTCTGTGAATGTTTTTTGCTGGCCTTTCCCAGTGGCTTAAATGCAGGACAGCTCTGCAGTGATTTGTCTCCATCAGCTCTAAGGTAGCCCATGTAAAATTAACTGGTAATCACAAACCAGATCCCTAGTGAGCACATTCCATGCCCAAAGCAGCAGCAACTGGTGCCCTCTCACTGAGGGTCACACTAGAAGGACTGAGGGTGGAAAGAGGGGGGGAGGAGAGGGGAATGCAGGATATTTCGTGCCATCAGGAGGCTCAGTGGCAGAGCATTAGGCTAGGATTTTGCAGGATCAAAGCACAGAGCATCTTATGTAAGTCAGAACTACGGGTGTCACCTTTTATGATTGCCTGGCTAGCACTTTGAATGAGCATCAAACACAGCTCCTAAGAGTTATGCAGATTTTCACAGAAGCACAGAATGTTAGGGGCTGGAAGGGACCTCCAAAGCTCATCCAGTCCAACCCCCCCTGCCAGAGCAGGAGCACACAGAGCAGATCACACAGGAACACATCCAGGTAGGTTTTTAATATCTCCAGAGAGGGAGACTCCACAACCCCCCTGGGCAGCCTCTTCCAGGGCTCTGTCACCCTCACAGGGAAAAAAACAATTGTCTTAACACACTCCTTTAAGCACACACATCACAGACCATTTGCAAACTGAGTTTCTACATCAGTTCCCTTTTTTTCCTTAATATTTCATCTGGCAAGGTGAAAATTGGCCCTCAGTTCAAGCAGGACCTCAGGGAACTGCTTGAAGAAGTCCAGTGAAGTCCACAAAAATGATTAGGGGAGTGGAACATCTTCCTTGTGAGGAGAGCCTGAGGGAGCTGAGGGCTCTGTAGCTTGGAGAGGAGGAGCCTCAGAGGTGACCTCATTCATGTTGATAAAGCTGTGCAAGGTGAGTGCCCAGAGGCTGGAGCCAGGCTCTCCTGGGGGGATGCCCAATGCCAGCACAAGGGGCAGTGGTGGAAGCTGAGGCAGAGGACTTAGTGCCATGGGAACAGAAGGAAACATTTTTCCCTGTGAGGGTGACAGAGCCCTGGAAGAGGCTGCCCAAGGCAGGTTGTGGAGTTTCCCTCTCTGGAGATATTCAAAACCTATCTGAATGTGTTCCTGTGTGACCTGCTCTAGGTGCTCCTGCTCTGGCGGGGGGTTGGCCTGGATGAGGTTTCAAGGTCCCTTTCAGTCCTTGACATTCTGTGATTACTTGGCTGGAATGACTCAGCAACCTCTGCATGGTCAGTTCTTACGCTGATGCAAGCCTGGTATCTCCATTATCTCTCAGTGACCTTAAAGCATCATCAGGCTGTGGTAATTCTCATACTTCATACCCTAGATGTGTGAAAGTATAGATGTTGTATAGATGCTTGATAGATGTTGGATTTGCCTCGTGCAGTGCTTTCAGGACCACAGTATCACAGTATCACAGTATCACCAAGATTGGAAGAGACCTCGAAGATCATTGAGTCCAACCTGTCACCACAGACCCCATGACTAGACCCTGGCACAAGTGCCACATCCAGTCCCCTCTTGAACCCTCCAGGGACGGTGACTCCACCACCTCCCGGGCAGCACATCCCAATGGCGAATGACTCTCTCAGTGAAGAACTTCTCCTCACCTCAAGCCTAAACTTCCCCGGCACAGCTTGGACTGTGTCCTCTGTTCTGGTGCTGGTTGCTAGAGAGAAGAGACCAGCCCCTTCCTGGCTACAACCACTCTTCAGGTAGTTGTAGAGAGCAATGAGGCTCCCCTGAGGCCTCCTCTTCTCCAGGCTAAGCAACCCAGCTCCCTCAGCCTCTCCTCACAGGGCGTGCTCAAGGCCTCTCCCCAGCCTGTTGCCCTTCTCTGGACACCTTCAAGTGTCTCAATGTCCCTTCCTAAACTGAGGGGCCCAGAACTGGACACAGGATTCAAGGTGTGGCCTAACCAATGCAGAGTACAGGGGCACAATGACCTCCCTGCTCCTGCTGGCCACACTATTCCTAATGCAGGCCAGGAGGCCATTGGCCTTCTTGGCCACCTGGGCACACTGCTGGCTCATGTTCAGGTGGCTGTCAATCAGCCCCCCCAGGTCCCTCTCTGTTTGGCAGCTCTCCAGCCACTCTGCCCCCAGCCTGTAGCTCTGCATGGGGTTGCTGTGGCCAAAGTGCAGCACCCGGCACCAGATGTAAGCAGGCGAAGACAAAGACCTTTATGACTTTATAGAGCAAAGTTCTCTAGTCCATCAGCAGGCACATGTGTCACATCTCCATTGGTCATTTTCTACTGGCATATGTGTAATTAAGGCATACAAGAGGTCAAAATAACAAAACAATGTTTTAACACATCTAACCAAATTCTGCCAAGCTTCCTTCCTTCAGTTACAAGGTGTTTACATTACTCTCAGAGTCGAAGACAAAACATAGCCCTCTCTAACTCGATATTCCCTGTACTCTTCTAAAGCTATCCGAAAACAACCCTCTTCCCACACAGACCAAAGCTAGAAGCTGATGGGAGACATCCAAGTCCAACATGACCACAACAAACACGGCAATATAATTTCTTTTCTTGAATGATTCACAGTGCCTTCAGGAGATGTGATTTAGACAGACATTACAGTTTGACACTCTCAATTCCTTTTATATTCACTCAAGTATAATGTAATGCAATGTAATGCAATGGAATGCAATGGAATGGAATAGAATAGAATAGAATAGAATAGAATAGAATGGAATAGAATAGAATAGAATAGAATAGAATAGACCAGGTTGGAAGTGACCTTCAAGATCATCGTGTTCAACCTATCCAGTAATCCAACACCTAATCAACTAAACCATGGCACCAAGCACCCCATCAAGTCTCCTCATGAACACCTTCAGGGATGGTGACTCCACCACCTCCCCACGCAGCCCATTCCAATGGGCAATCACTCTCTCTGTACAGAACTTCTTCCTAACATCCAGCCTAAACCTGCCCTGGCGCAGCCTGATACTGTGTCCTCTTGTTCTGGTGCTGGTTGCCTGGGAGAAGAGACCAACCTCTGCTTGGCTACAACCTCCCTTCAGGTAGCTGTAGAGAGCAATAAGGTCACCCCTGAGCCTCCTCCTCTCCAGGCTAAGCAACCCCAGCTCCCTCAGCCACTCCTCATTGGGCTTGTGTTCCAAACCCCTCACTAACTTTGTTGCCCTTCTCTGGACACGTTCCTGGACACTTGCTGTCAACAGACACAAGTCTGGACACTTGCTAGTCAACATCCTTCCTAAACTGAGGGGCCAAGAACTGTCTAGGCTCAGTCTGCCACACTTCTCATTAACTCTGATCCAGTTTTGCTATATTCTCCCTGGGTACCCTGTGTCTAGATTCAGTTTTGCTGCACTTTTCATTCATTTTGATCCAGTTTTGCTATATTCTCCCTGGGTACCCTGTGTCTAGATTCAGTTTTGCCGCACTTTTCATTCATTTTGATCCAGTTTTGCTATATTCTCCCTGGGTACCCTGTGTCTAGATTCAGTTTTGCTGCACTTTTCATTCATTCTGATCTAGTTTTGCTATGCTCTCTTTAGGTATTTCATGTCTAGATTGAGTTGTGCCACACTTTTCATTAACCCTGATCTACTTCTGCTGTATTCTCTTTAGGTACTACATGTCTAGGTTCAGTTTTGCCACACTTTTCATTCATGGACACAGTCTCAAGCTGAGCCAGGGGAGGTTTAGGCTGGAGGTTAGGAAGAAATTCTACACAAGGAGAGTGATTGGCGATTGGAATGGGCTGCCCAGGGAGGTGGTGGAGTCACCATCATTGGAGGTGTTCAGGAGGAGACTTGATGGGGTGCTTGGTGCCATGGTTTAGTTGATTAGGTGGTGTTGGATAATAGGTTGGACGTGATGATCTTGAAGGTCTCTTCCAACCTGGTCTATTCTATTCTATTCTATTCTATTCTATTCTATTCTATTCTATTCTATTCTATTCTATTCTATTCCTGCTATATTCCCTTTAGGTACATCATGTCTAGATTCAGTTTTGCCACACTTTCCACTCATTTTGATCTAGTTTTGCTGTCTTCTCTCTGGGTTCTTTGTGTGTAGATTCTGTTGTGCCACACTTTTCATTAACCCTGATCTATTTCTGCTATATTCTCTTTAGGTACCTCGTGTCTAGGTTCAGTTTTGCCACACTTTTCATTCATTCTGATCTACTTCTGCTATATTCCCTTTAGGTACTTCATGTCTAGACTCAGTTTGGCCACGCTTTTCATTCATTTTGATCTCGTTTTGCTATACTCTCCCTGAGTACTTTGTGTGTAGATTCAGTCTTGCCACACTTTTCATTAACCCTGATCTATTTCTGCTAGATTCTCTTTAGTTACCTTGTGTCTAGGTACAGTTCTGCCACACTTCTCATTCATTCTGATCCATTTCTGCTATACTCCCTTCAGGTACTTCATGGCTAGATTCAGTTTTGCCACACTTTTCACTCACTTTGATCTAACTTTGCCATATTCTCTTTAGGTACCCTGTGTCTAGGTTCAGTTTTGCCACACTTCTCATTCATTCTGATCTGTCTTTGCTATATGTTCTATGGGTGCCTTCTTTCCAATGCCCTAATTTAGTTCCCTGGCTGCAGAGAGGGATCTCAGCGCTTGCAGCTATTCAGATGGAGAATAAGAAGTCGACACTAGCAGTCACATGTTTATTTCAAACATGGAGCTGGAGAGTATCAATATGACACAGGGTTAGCAGATGAAAATTAGCCTACAATTCTGTACCACCATCAAATAAATCAACCTGCTAATAAAAGGAAACACATTGCCATAAGAGCACGAGTGGTATCCAAGTAACAATCCCACAATGATACATTTTCCATTAAGGAATGACAATAGGCTGCTGTTACTATTATTTCTTTTGTTGCTGTTGTTCTCTTTAATGTTAGGCTGTAATTTATTGTACAGCTTATGTCCTTGGCCTTTGTAGTCACTAGGAAAAGTCTTCAAGGTCCAGGCCTGATTTTATTGCTAAGGTATCTGCACACCAAATTAAAGCTTTAAGTTGTCTTGTTTTTTTCTTTATCATTATATTACCTTCTTGATGTCTCCAGCTACCTGAAGGGAGGTTGTAGCCAGATGAGAGTTGTCTCTTCTCCCAGGCAGCCAGCACCAGAACAATAAGACACAGTCTCAAGCTGCACGGGGGGGGGGGTTAGGCTGGAGGTTAGGAGGAAGTTCTACACAGAGGGAGTGATTGCCCATTGGGATGTGCTGCCCAGGGAGGTGGTGGAGTCACCATCACTGGAGGTGTTTAGGAGAGACTGGATGGGGCGCTTGGTGCCAAGCTTTAGTTGATTAGATGGTGTTGAGTGATAGGTTGGACTTGATGATCTCAAAGATATTTTCCAACCTTGTCTATTCTATTCTATTCTATTCTATTCTATTCTATTCTATTCTATTCTATTCTATTCTATTCTATTCAACTGCAGGAGTATGAATATTACATTAAACATGACCTGTAAGTATTTTTTTATGTGGTCACTTTGTATGTTCTGTCACAAAACACCACTCACTGGTTTTGCTACGTGATGCTACAAAATGATGACAGAGTCATAGAAGCAAAGAATTGTGGAATTGTCAGGGCTGGAAGGGACCTCAAGGATCAGCCAGTTCCAACCCCCCTGCCATGGACAGGGACACCTCACACTGCTGCAGGCTGCTCACAGCCACATCCAGCCTGGCTGCAAAAACCTCCAGGCATGAGGCTGCCACCACCTCCCTGGGCAGCCTGTGCCAGGCTCTCACCACCCTCATGGGGAACAACTTCGTCCTAACATCCAATCTCAATCTCCCCATTTCTAGTTTTGCTCCATCCCACCCAGCCCACACCCACCCCAATCCTGTCCCTGCCTGACACCCTAAAATGTCCCTCCCCAGCTTTCTTGTAGCCCCCTTCAGATACTGGAAGGCCACAAGTTCTCCATACTGAACAACCCCAACTCCTTCAGTCTGTCCTCATAGCAGAGCAGCTCCAGCCCTCTGCTCATCCTCATGGCCCTTTTCTGGACACCTTCCAGCACCTCCTGCAATAGTGGCTCCTGCACTGGATGCAGTACTCCAGTTGTGGTTTCAGCAGAGTGGAGCAGAGGGGCAGAATCCCCTCCCTGGCCCTGCTGGCCACACTTCTCTTGCTGCAGCCCAGGCTCTGCTTGGCTCTCTGGGCTGCAAGTGCTCCCTGCTGGCTCCTGTTGAGCTTCTCCCCCACCAGCACCCCCAAGCAAACTTCATTGCATTCTAAAAATTATTTTTTCACCTGCAGCTACATTTCTGACAGTAATTTAATTTTTAAGTATTGGACAGATTCCATTGGTGCCCAAGAGGAAGGAAAACATGCTCTCTGCTGTCAAACTTTCCCAGTAAGGCTCAGCTTCAGCAATCCAGCACTCATTCCAAATGCTTAAATTCCGCAGTGACCAAATTTAAACCTTAAAGAAGACCTCCTCACCCCTCCACCCTCAGAATCTGAGCAAAGCTGTTCTCCTTGAATTTGGCAGGCAATTGAAAAGAAGAGAGGGATGGAGAAAGATAGAATGAAGCCACTGCTCTCATCATCTGTGGAAGGGCTAAGTCAGAAAGGTAGCAGGAAATGTAAAAAGGAAAAGAATTGGATAAAAAAACCCCCAAAGCCTCTTACAGGCTGAACAGTAGTTCTGCTTCCCATGAAAGCCATCTGTTCTGTGCATGTACATGGTTTGAAAGGCATTCCCAGGATTGTGTCAAGCCAAAGGAATCCCCCACTAGAGTTACAGAAATATAAACTCCCTCTACGCTGGCAGCAGAGCTCTAAAATGCGACTCTGAGGACAGGGATACCACCAGCAGCAGCAGCAGCAGCAGCAGGCTGAGGACTACAGCACTTCTGCTGCCACAGCAGATGTTCTGCAGGATTTTCTCATCTGCTATGATATGATGAGAACTGAAACTTTAGCAGGGACAGCATGGCAACGCTTTGAATCACAAATCCTTCAGCTGAATGGGAGGCAGAATCCCCACCCCTTCCTCTCTCACTGCAAAATGGCATTGTCACCCTTTCCCCCACTTGCAGCTGACATGGAAGAAACAAATGCCTGGAAAATATTTCTGAAATAGGATTACTTCCATAACCATTAATGGTTTTCATGAGAGTGGGACACAGCACAGCTTGAATCATACACTTGTTCCAGGCTGATTTGATTGAAAGCTGGGGAGGGATTTCTGAGGGTGTCAGGGTGTGATAGGACTGGGGAGAATGGAGCAAAACTAGAGATGGGGAGATTCAGATGGGATGTTAGGAAGAAGTTCTTCCCCATGAGGGTGGTGAGACACTGGCACAGGTTGCCCAGGGAGGTGGTGGCAGCCTCATGCCTGGAGGTTTTTGCAGCCAGGCTGGATATGGCTGTGAGCAACCTGCTGCAGTGTGAGGTGTCCCTGCCCATGGCAGGGGGGGTGGAACTGGCTGATCCTTGAGGTCACTTCCAACCCTGACAATTCTATGATTCTATGATTTCCAAACCCTGGAAAACAGGAGTCTGATAACACAAGAATGAATGGACATTAAGAATGAATACTTGTGCAAGAAGGACAATCCTTCCTGCAAGCCTGGGCACAGTCTCAAGCTGTGCCAGGGGAAGTTTAGGCTGGAGGTGAGGAGAAAGTTCTCCACAGAGGGAGCTGTTAGCTGTTGGAATGGGCTGCCCAGGGAGGTTGTCGACTCACCATCCCTGGAGGTGTTCAAGAGGGGGATTGAATGTGGCACTTGGTGCCTTGGTTTAATAGTCATGAGGTATTGGGTGACAGGTTGATGATCCTTGAGGTCTTTTCCAACCTTACTGATTCTATGATTTTATAGGTTATCGTGCTCTGGCAGGGCTTGGACTGGATGAGCTTTCAGGATCCCTTCCAGAGCCTACCTGTGGTGGGTTGGTATTTCCCCCCCAACATTAACTTTGCCAGATCAGCCCAGTTGAAAGCCAAATGGAAGCTGTATTTACAGGCAAAACTACAATCCAAAATGGAATGCAATGAGTGTGTACAAAATATGCAGGAGTTGCAATAATTACAGGTATTTACAATTGACAAACAGCACAAGAACCCACCCTAGTCAAAGACCAGGGGAAGCTACTAGCTTCTCCTTCCCTGCCTCCCCAGACCCTCCTGTACAAAAGAAGGGAGAAAGGACAGAAAAGCAGAGAAGTTAATACCAAAACAATGCAGCCAAGGTCAAGCAGAAGCGAAGTTAGTATCTCTCCAGAGCAAAGAAATGATAAGGTAAGAGATTGTTTTGGTACAACCAGTCTTAGTCTGATATAGAATCACAGAGTCAACCAGGTTGGAAAAGACCTCAGAAATCATCAAGTCTAACCTACTACCTACTAAATACCTCATGATAACCAACCATTGGATGTGCCACATCCAATCCCCTTTTGAACACTTCCAGGGATGAGGACTCCACAGTTGCTTAGCCTGGAGAAGAGGAGGCTCAGGGGAGACCTTCTTGCTCTCAACAACTCCCTGAAGGGTGGTTGTAGCCAGGTGGGGGTTGGTCTCTTCTCCCAGGCACCCAGCACCAGAACAAGTGGGCACAGTCTCAAGCTGCACCAGGGGAAGTTTAGGCTGGAGGTGAGGAGAAAGTTCTTCCCAGAAAGAGTAATTTGCCATTGGAATGAGCTGATAGCTCTCCAGTGGGATTGTCTAGAATGATCTCTATTTTCCTTTTCACACCCAACAGTGATTTATTTACATCTTACTACTTTCTGCTCAAGATCTGTGAAAAATTTTCAAGGCATAGCCTGAAACTACCACACTACCATTCTGTGATCCTGTGATTCCTGCAGTCCCTTGTCTGCTGTATGACTGGCTTCAGATTGCAATTATTTTTCCTGGGGAGCAATTAAATACTGCTACCAACGTTCAGCAGACACAGAGCTCTAAACTCCAAGCAGTGCTCAGATGATCAGCTCAGGTTCAAGGGTTCACTGCACACGAACATCCATAAATACCCCTGACAGCCTCAGCAGTGTAATGAACTTTGCAGCAACTCAAGCAGGCAGTCGACACAATACACGAACATAACGCCCCTAACCTTAAAGCAAGAAACCTCCACAAGCAGTTGTGAGCTACTTTTGCAGCCAAGAGAGTGTCTTGAAGAAACATTCCAGCCTTTTAAAACATCCATTCTGTTTTTCTGGGTGGGTGTTGCTTTTTTTCCCCAATGTGAAATCGGACTGAATAAGGCAGGAGCTGGACATGAGGATGGTTCCACTGAGCTGTCATGTCAATTGCAGCAGATTCTTAGCTCTGTTAAATTAAGCCTGCAACATGACAAAATAAACCCCCTTGCTTTTTAGGGCAGGACACAATATTTTTATCTTTAAGGTGCTTACATTTCTTCCCCTTGCAAACACTGGCCACAGCAGCAGGCAGCCTCCTGTAAGGAGATATTTCTGGCAGCTCTTGAAATAGACACTCTGTTCCCAGCTCCCAAAACAGATCCCTGTTA
>CM037643.1:42216496-42266853 GCA_015227895.2 Colaptes auratus | reverse complement strand
TGCACCGACACAATTAAAAGTGAGCTCTCAGCTCTTTACCTCCTGAAACACATCTCCTTGCTATCTCCCAAAGGATGAGTCCAAAGCTGTACATATCAGCCATGATGTAGGACTGGAAGTGATTTCTGTTCAAGCTTTCATCCAGCACCTCGGGAGGCATATAGCGTTTTGTTCCTACGCGGGTGTTGGGAGGTATGTCTACCTCGTTTGTATCACTGAAAGAAAAAAGAAAGGGGTGGGAAAGGGCATCAAACATGCAAGAAAGTGGTTTGAACAACAACAACAAAAAGGCAATGTGGATGAGAGAAGCAGTAAATTCACACCAGCACATTCAAAAGGTCAAACGGAATGCACGATCCTAATGAAACAACTCTTACAAGGAAAGCCTCTTAGTGTGAAGGCAACTCTTATAAGGCTGACCTGCCTGAGGCTATGTTAAGCATTCAAATGCAGAACCTCAATGCAGGTAAGACTACACGGGGGATGCTGTAACATTTGTGAGGTTTCCTTTGCGTTGGCCGGAGCTCTAATGCTGGTGGTAAGAATCAAATCTTCCCTAAATGCTCTTTTCTAAACATACTCCACCACAAGCCAACCTCATGAGGTTCAACAAGGACCAAGTGCAGGGTCCTGCATCTGGGTCGAGGCGAATCCCAGGCACAAATCCAGGCTGGGCAGGAATGGCTGGAGAGCAGCCCTGAGGAGAGGGACTGGGAGTGCTGGGGAGGAGAGAAGCTCAACAGGAGCTCTCAGTGGCACTTGCAGCCCGGAAAGCCCAATCAGAGCCTGGGCTGCATCAGGAGAAGTGTGGCCAGCAGGGCAAGGGAGGGGATTTCCCCCTCTACTCAGCTCTGGGGGAGACCCCAGCTGGAGTACTGCCTCCAGTTCTGGAGCCCCTATTCCAAGAGGGATCTGGATGTGGCTGCTGGAAGGGGTGGACAGAGAAGGCCAGGAGGCATGAGCCAGAGGGATGGAGCACCTCTCCTGTGAGGACAGACTGAAGGAGTTGGGCTGTTCAGTCTGGAGAAGAGAAGGCTCCAAGGGGACCTCATTGTGGCCTTCCAGATCTGAAGGGGGCTACAAGAAGGCTGGGGGAGGGACTTCTCAGGATCTCAGGTAGTGATAGGACTAGGGGGAATGGAATGAAGCTGGAGGTGGGGAGATTCAGGCTGGAGGTGAGGAGGAAGTTCTCCCCATGAGAGTGGGTGAAGCCCTGGATGGGTTATCCAGGGACGTGGTTGAGGCCCCATCCCTGGAAGTGTTTAAGAGCAGGCTGGATGAGGCTCTGGCCAGCCTGCTCTAGTGTGGGGTGTCCCTGCCTATGGCAGGGGGGTTAGAACTAGATGATCCTTGTGGTCCCTTCCAACCCTGACTGATACTATGATACTATGATACCTAATGTTTTAGTTTCAGCAACTGAGACATCAAAGAGCTGGGGCAGCGCCCCACGCAAATCAGATCTACAAGGAAGTGGAGTCTAACCATTTTTGTTGCATGAATGCATGCAGCATGTTATCTCTCCCAACCTTCTCAAATCAAAATGTGTAAACACATGGATGTAAACATGTAAAAACAACCCCAAACCTAACCAGAAGTGTCACATGTCACACATTGACCAGAACAGACAATGTATATCTAACAAGAACCAAGGTTCCATTCATCATGTGACTGAGGGGCCCAGAACTGGACACAATACTCCAGATGTGGCCTCACAAGGGCAGAGCAGCGGGGGAGGAGAACCTCTCTTGACCTACTGGTCACAGCCCTTCTAATCCACCCCAGGATGGCATTGGCCTTCTTGGCCACAAGAGCACATTGCTGGCTCATGGTCAACCTCCCATCCACTAGGACCCCCAGGCCCCTTTCCCCTTCACTGCTCTCCAGCAGGTCAGTCCCCAGCCTATACTGGTGCATGGAGTTGTTCCTTCCCAGGTGCAAGACTCAGTTTGATAAGGTGAAAGCCTTGCCTGGAAACCTGACAGATAAGTGACTAGTGAGAAGTGCACGTCAAACCTGCCTTTCCTTGTACTCCAAATCATGTCAAGTTCCTCATCTGTACAGAATTCTGAAATTATTATTTAAAAAACTTTTTTGGGGATACTTTAGGGAGCTGACCTCTGAAACTGAAGCCTTCAGTCTGCACAGAAAAATCAGAGACTTCACACACTATGTCTCCACCAGCAGGACCTCTGCCAAGAGCTCACCCTCCTTCTGAACGGTGCTGTCAGACCGCAATGACTCCTTTATGGTTCCCAGGAGTAAGTCCTACTTGTCTGTGTGATGGGTTAATGCCCATCCTGGAAGCAGGGGGGGTAGGGCTTGTGAGAGCATTGCCCTCCCTGCAGTGGGCTTGCCCCCCGGGAAACTAAATTAGTCTGATCCACTCCCCCTCCCTGTCCAGCAAGCCTATGAAAAGGAGGACACTGTGGCCATTAGCTCTTGGGCCCTTCCTTTGCTTGGATGAGGACTGCTGTTGGCTCCCTGCTTCTCTGCCACGTGGTCAGGCCTGATCCTTCTCCCTGCTACCTCCACACCTCTTCAAAGAGACTGGTTTTGTACTCTTATTTTTCTCTCCCATCCATCCTTGTTCCTTACCCTTGTGAACCCTACCTGTTACTGTTACATATCTATATCTATCTATCTATGTATATTGTTTAAAGAAAATTCTTTACCTCTCTACTTCCAAACCAACACCAAATTATTTCTTGGTGGATTTGCTCCTTCCCTTTCTTTTGCCTCTCTACTGGGAAAGAGGAGGAGGGAGGGATTCTCAGCCTTGCCCCCATCTGAGTTCTTAAGTCCCAGTTAAGGCTCAAACCACCACAGTCTGCTCTTTCTAAGCTGTTTCAATACACAACCATCTCTTCTTTTTTTTAATCAAATTTGAAAGCCATTTCAGAAATTGAATCTGTACTTTGGCAATTTGATTGGTAGGAACTGAAACAAAAGGCAGCCCAAGCTGGGGTGCTTATCAATAAATCCCAGTTAGTAACTGTGCAAATGATTAGTAGTACTCTGTGTAAGTTGAGGGTGAATTATCTTTGGATCAGAGAAGCTAAAAGCTTCAGTGGAGAGTCTACTGACATGACTTCAACATCTTAGTGCTCCATGGAAGTAATACTCAGGTTGCTATTGAGGGTGAAGTGATGAAAACTGAAGCTTTATGGAAATCACAGGCTCACAGGATGCTAGGGGTTGGAAGGGACTTCTGGAGATCACTGAGTCCAACCCCCCTGCCAGAGCAGGAGCATAGAATCCAGCACAGGTCACACAGGAATGCATCCAGGTGGGTCTTGAAAATCTCCATAGAAGGAGACTCCACAACCTCTCTGGGCAGCCCATTCCTGAAGAAGTTCCTCCTTATGTTGAGGTGGAACCTCCTGTGCTGGAGTTTATATCCATTGTCCCTTGTCCTATCACAGGCTGCAACTGGGCAGAGCCTGTCCCCTCCTTCCTGACACCCACCGCTCAGATATTTATAAACATTATTTAATTCCCCTCTGTCTTCTCCTCTCCAGACTAAACAGCCCAAAGGGCTCTCAGCCTCTTCTCATCAGGCAGTGCTCCAAGACCTTTCATCACCCTTGCAGCCCTCTGCTGGACTCTCTCAAGCAGATCCCTGTCCCTCTTGAACTGGGGAAATGCATCTGATGCGTCCATAGATAAAAAGCTCCTATTTATACACCTGCATCGTGTGTGTGTGTGACATCCTCCCCCACACAGGCAGCCCCACCTCACACACAGGTAAGCAGAACGTTCTGGCATTACTGCAGGTGCTGGTGTGCACGTGCAGGCTCCCTCAGCCCACATCTAAACCAGCACCTGCATGGGATTTACCAAGCGCTCCTCACCCTCCTCACTGCTACTCACCTAATGAACTTGACAGCCAAGCCCAGGTCAGCTATGCAGCAGGTGCCGTTCTTTTTCACCAGGATGTTCTTGCTCTTTAGGTCACGGTGGGCAATAGCAGGCTTGCCCTGAGTGCTGAAGATCTCAGTGTGCAGGTGGCACAGGCCACTCACAGAAGAGTAAGCCAGCTTGAGCATGGCTTTTGTGTCCAAAGTAGTAGATTTTAGATAATCATAAAGGGAACCGTTCTCGTGGTAGTCGGTGATGAGATAGAGCTGGGTCCAAGATCCTGTGCCTTTTAATGTCTGCAGCAATGAATCCTATGAAAGACAAACAGACAGACTGATACTTGCCCAGTGCTCTTGGTTTTTTTGAATGTCAGCCATTTCAAGAGTTTTATTTAAATAACATAGTTCATTTCTTTCACCTCCATGCAACTTCATGCCAGGCAACTATGCCTCAGCTCTAGCCATTAACATAGAGCCCAGGTATGGAAACACAAGTGGGCTGGTTGGATGAGCCAGGGAATTCCAGACCTGTCAGCCTGACCACAGTGCCAGGCAAGATTACGGCACAGGTTATCCTGAGAGCAATCACACAGCAATTACAGGATGGCCAAGGGATCAGGCCCAGCCTACAGCGTGGCTGGAGAGTGGCCAGACAGAAAGGGACCTGGGAGTACTGGTTGATAGTAGGCTGAACATGAGCCAGCAGTGTGCCCAGGTGGCCAAGAAGGCCAATGGCATCCTGGCCTGCATCAGGAACAGTGTGGCCAGCAGGAGCAGGGAGGTCATTCTGCCCCTGTACACTGCACTGTTTAGGCCGCACCTCGAGTACTGTGTCCAGTTCTGGGCTCCTCAGTTTAGGAAAGATGTTGAGTTGCTGGAAGGTGTCCAGAGAAGGGCAACAAAGCTGGGGAGGGGTCTGGAGCACAGCCCTTTGAGGAGAGGCTGAGGGAGCTGGGGTGCTTAGCCTGGAGAAGAGAAGGCTCAGGGGAGACCTTCTTGCTCTCTACAACTCCCTGAAGGGAGGTTGTATTCCATTCCACTCCATTCCATTCCATTCCATTCCATTCCATTCCATTCCATTCCATTCCATTCCATTCCATTCCATTCCATTCCAAAAAGAGACATGGTGTTTGGAGTAACAGCCCTCAAACCCCCTATTTGATTGACTTTTATTTATGTGTCACTAATGTCCAGCTATGTTCAGCACACCTTGAAATATCCTTCTTTGGAGAAGTGCTGGGTGGCTAACTGCAGAGGACAGAAGGTTACAAAGGACACAGGAAAGGGCATCGGACAACAGCGAATACAAAACTCTTAGACCTAAGAAGAATGTACACCATCAAATCATTCTCTTTAATTTCCACTCACCTAGAATATTCTCATGCCTCATCAGGACAGTCTGGTAGATTTCTGTTTCTCTGAACCAGCTGGCCTCCTCCATGGTAAAAAACACTTTCACGGCTACCTTCTCACCTCGCCACTTGCCCATCCAGACCTCTCCATAGCGACCTTTCCCAATCTGCTTTACCATCTGGATCTGCTTTGCAATGGTCCTTTGAACCTGTGAAAGGCAAAGATGGGCAATTATAACTTGCTCCATAGAAACCTTCTACATGCATCAGCAGCGTGCAGATGACACCAAGCTGAGTGGTGCTGTCGGTACACCAGAGGGACAGGAGGGCACCCAGAGGGACCTGGACAAGCTGAGAGGTGGTGCCCAGGTGAACCTCATGAGCTTCAACAAGAGCAAGTGCAGGGTTCTGCACCTGGGCCAGAGCAATCCTCACTATCAATACAGACTGGGGGAGGAGGTGACAGAAAGCAGCCCTGAGGAAAAGGACTTGGGGGTGCTGATGGAGGAGAAGCTGGACAGGAGCAGGCAGTGTGAGCTTGCAGCACAGAAGGCAAATCACAGCCTGGGCTGCATCCAAAGCAGCAATGGGGCTGTTTAGTCTGGAGAGGAGAAGACTGAGAGGGGATCTGATCAATGGCTGTAAATATCTGAGGGCTGGGGGTCAAGAAGGAAGGGACAGGCTCTGCTCACCTGTGCCCTGTGATAGGACAAGAGACAATGGATATAACCTACAGCACAGGAGGTTCCACCTCAACATGAAGAAGAACTTTACTGTAAAATGGTCCCAGAGCACTGGAGCAGGCTGCCCAGAGAGGCTGTGGAGTCTCTTCTGGAGACATTCCAGCCCTGTCTGGATGTGTTCCTGTGTGACCTGTGCTGGATTCTCTGGTCCTGCTCTGGCAGGGGGTTTGGACTTGACAGTCTCCAGAGGTCCCTTCCAAGCCCTAACATCCTGTTAGCCTGTGAAAATCTGGGCAAGTGCAAATGCAAGATCACTTGGTTTTGCCACCATCCATAAACAAATTCCAAGCAGTTTGTTGCAGCTATAGTGCACTGTCTGCACCTTTAGGACATCAGATGCACTCCATGTCACCTCAAATATTTTTACAGCCTTGACTGAGAGAAGTGATCAAAACCTGATTTTACAATCCTTTTCTTCCTTTGTCATCCTTGGGAGATCCAGTGGAAATCACCAGTTGGTAATGCAGAGCAGGACTGCCTCAGCCCCACTGCAGCCTGAATGTACATCCAGGGACAACCTCCAACCTGTTAGTTAAGGGTCAGTGGGCTGAGGCCGATGGGATGAGGTTCAAAAAGGCCAAGGGCAGAGTCCTGCACTTGGCCACAATAACCTCATGCAGTGCTACAGACTGGGGGATGAGTGGCTGGAGAGCAGGCTGGAGAGGGACCTGGCAGTGCTGGGTGACAGCAGCTGAACATGAGCCAGCAGTGTGCCCAGGGGGCATGGAAAGCCAAGGGCATCTTGGCCTGGATCAGGAGTGGTGTGGCCAGCAGGAGCAGGGATGGAATTCTGCCCATGCTCAGCACTGGTGAAGCCTTACCTTGAGTGCTGTGTGCAGCTCTGGGCCCTCACTGCAAGAGAGATCTTGAGGAGAGCAACCAGACTGGGGAAGGGACTGGAGGGAAACTCTGATGAGAGGCTGAGGGAGCTGGGGGTGTTCAGCCTGGAGAAGAGGAGACTTAGAGGGGACCTTATCACACTCTACAACTACCTGAACAGAGGTTGTAGCCAGGTGGGGGTTGGTCTCTTCTCCCAGGCAGCTTGTGACAGGACAAGAGGGCATGGCCTGAAGCTGTGCCAGGGGAGGTTTAGATTGGATGTTATGAAGCAACCAGCACCAGAACAAGAGGACACAGTCTCAAGCTGCACCAAGGGAAGTTTAGGCTGGAGGTGAGGAGAAAGTTCTTCACTGAGAGAGTCATTGGCCATTGGAATGTGCTGCCCAGGGAGGTGGTGGAGTCACCGTCCCTGGAGGTGTTCAAGAGGGGACTGGATGTGGCACTTGGTGCCATGGTCTAGTCATGAGTCTGTGGTGACAGGTTGGACTTGATGATCTTTGAGGTCTCTTCCAACCTTGGTGATACTGTGATCCTGTGAAACACTTCCTGATGGAAAGGTAATTAGAGACTGGAATGGACTGCTCAGGGATGGAGGAGTCACCATCCCTGGAGGTGTTTAAGAAAAGCGTGGATGTGGCACTTGGTGGCATGGTTTAGCTGGTGTGGCGGTGTTAGGTCACAGGCTGGGCTTGATGATCTCAGAGGTCGTTTCCAGCCCCTATAATTCTGTGACTCTGTTTATGAGCATTTATTTTGTAGATAAATGATGAGGTTTTGTATTAGACAACAGAAAGAAGAAAAACCTAGAGTTGTACTTATGCAAAGCTGTTTCCAAAGACCCAGCTTTCCTCTTCTGTCATTTAAGCAGAAGCCCATTTTTCAGCCCCGCGGTGTATCATTAGACTTCCAAGATGGTGGCTTTGGGGCCATTTGTTTGGATTAACATCAGTGAAAAGCCAAGAGCAGAGACTAGCCCTGGTCTTTTCTGCCTGATTTATTCTCTTTGATACTCTCACACAGCGATTGAACAACAGCTATATTACATTGGAATTCTGCTGCGACGTTTGGTAATGTCATTTCAGCCTCCTGGCTTTCCATTTGCCCCATCTTAAAAATGCATCCTGAACAGTAATGCAGTTACCTCCAATAACTTAATTTGTGCACACAGATGTAATGGCATCATAAAGCACAGGGAATTATGATACTTAATGATGAAAAGTTCCTCATTAAATTACATTAAGAAAATGAAAAACACGTTCCTGTTAAGGGTTTTCAGGTGGCAGAATGCTATGTAAAGGGCCTCAACCTGGTTTCCTCTTGCTAGGACTGGCCAAACATTCCTATTGAATATTTGCTTTATTTTAAGGAATTCAGCCCTTCTTTGAATCCTAAACTGATTCTAAGCTCACAACCCTAGACTTTAGGCGTGCAGACTTCGATCGCTTCAGGAGTCTGCTAGCCACAGTGTCATGGGACAAAGCCCTGGAGGGAAGAGGGACCCAGGACAGCTGGTCAGTATTCAAGGACCACCTCCTCTGTGTCCAGGAGCTATGTATACCAACAAAGAGAAAAACAGGGAAGAACGCTAGGAGGCCTGCCTGGATGAACAAGGAGCTCCTGGCACACTATTACTAAAAAGAAACTCTACAGGCAGTGGAGGGAAGGACAGATAGAACAGGGGGTATATAAGGAAGCTGCCCGAGCAGCAAGAGGCCTGGTTAGGAAAGCCAAAGCAGAGTTTGAATTGAATCTAGCCAGGGAGGTCAAAGGGAGCACTAAGAATTTCTACAGGTATATTAATGGCAAGAAGATGAGTAGGGAAGGTGTGGGCCCCCTCAGAAAGGAAACTGGTGAATTGGTCACAAGGGATGTGGAAAAAGCTGAGGTACTCAATAACTTCTTTACCTCAGTCTTCACTGCAAGGGCCTCCAGCCACACTCCTGGAGTCATGGCAGGTGATGCCAGGGATGGGGAGGAAGAACTGCCCTTCATAAGTGAAGCTCAGGTTCGTGATCACCTGAAGAACCTGAAAGTGTTCAAGTCCATGGGACCGACGGGATACACCCACGGGTGCTGAGAGAACTGGCAGATGAGGTTGCTAAGCCCCTCTCTATTATATTCCAAAAGTCATGGCAGACTGGGGAAGTCCCCACAGACTGGAAAAGGCAAACATTGCTCCCATTTTCAAAAAGGGTAAGAAGGAGGAACCAGGGAACTACAGGCCGGTCAGTCTCACCTCTGTGCCCGAAAGATCATGGAGCAGATCCTCCTGGAGGCACTACTGACTCAGAAGAGTAGTGAAGAGGTGATTGGGAGCAGTCAGCATGGCTTTGCCAAGGGCAAATCCTGCCTGACAAACCTGGTGGCCTTCTATGAACAGGTGACAGCATTAATAGATGAGGGGCGAGCAACTGATGTCGTTTACCTGGACCTGAGCAAAGCCTTTGACACTGTCCCACACCACATCCTGGTCTCAAGCTGGTGACACCGGGTTTGATGGATGGACCACCAGATGGATAAGGAACTGGCTTGATGGCCGCACCAAAGAGTGGCTGTCAATGGTCATGTCCAGTGGAGGCCAGTGACAAGCGGAGTCCCTCAGGGATCAGTCCTGGGACCAGTCTTGTTCAACATCTTTGTGGGTGACATGGACAGTGGCCTGAGTGCACCCTCAGCAGTTTGCTGATGACACCAAGCTGTGTGGTGCAGCAGACACGCTGGAGGGAAGGGATGCCATCCAGAGGGACCTTGACAGGCTGGAGAGGTGGGCACAGGCCAACCTCATGAGCTTCAACAAGACCAAGTGCAGGGTCCTGCATCTGGGTCGAGGCAATCCCAGGCACAAATACAGGCTGGGCAGTGACTGGCTGGGGAGCAGCCCAGAGGAGAGAGACTTGGGGGTGCTGGTGGACGAGAGCTCAACATGAGCTCTCAATGTGCACTTGCAGCCCGGAAAGCCAATCAGATCCTGGGCTGCATCAGGAGAAGTGTGGCCAGCAGGTCAAGGGAGGTGATTCTCCCCCTCTACTCAGCTCTGGTGAGACCCCACCTGGAGTACTGCGTCCAGTTCTGGAGCCCCTCTTACAAGAGGGATCTGGAGGTGCTGGAGCGTGTCCAGAGAAGGGCCACGAGGATGATCAGAGGGCTGGAGCATCTCTCCTATGAGGACAGACTGAAGGAGTTGGGGCTGTTCAGTTTGGAGAAGAGAAGGCTCCGAGGTGACCTCATTGTGGCCTTCCAGTATCTGAAGGGGGCCTACAAGAAGGCTGGGGAGGGACTTTTCAGACTATCAGGGAGTGATAGGACTAGGGGGAATGGGATGAAGCTGGAGGTGGGGAGATTCAGGCTAGATGTGAGGAGGAAGTTCTTCACCATGAGAGTGGTGAAGCCCTGGAATGGGTTGTCCAGGGAGGTGGTTGAGGCCCCGTCCCTTGCGGTGTTTAAGACCAGGCTGGACGAGGCTCTGTCCAGCCTGATCTAGGGTAGAGTGTCCCTGCCCATGGCAGGGGGGTTGGAACTAGATGATCCTTGTGGTCCCTTCCAACCCTAACTGAAACTATGAAACTATGAAACTATGAAACAAATCAGCTAATTAGAATACTTAATGATGATAGAGATCCTTCTTTAAGTGCATTAAGAATATGAGAACCACATTCCTGTTAGGGTTTTTCAGGTGGCAGAAAGCTATGTAAAGGGCCTCAACCTAGTTTCCACTTGCTAGGACTGGTCAAGCAATGTCCTATAGACTCTTGATTTTATTTTAAGGAATTCAGCCCTTCTTTGAGTCCTAAACTGATCCTGACATCTAAAACAAATCCATTAAGCAAAATTGCTGGCAGGTTTTCAGGTGGCAAAATACTATGTAAAGGGCCTCAATACAATACAATGATACAATACAATAAATCCAGGTTGGAAGACACCTTTGTGTCCAACCTATCAACCAATCCAACCCACCTAAACAACTAGATCATGGCACCCAGTACCCCATCAAGTCTCCTCCTGAATACCTCCAATGATGGTATTCCAATAGGCTATCACTCTCTCTGTAAAGAACTTCCTCCTAACATCCAGTCTAAACCTTCCCTGGCACAGCCTGAGACTGTGTCCTCTAACCAGGCCTCAACCTGGTTTCCTCTTGCTAGGACTGGTCAAACAATTTCCTACAGACTATTTGCTTTGTTTTAAGGAATTCAGCCCTTCTTTGAATCCTAAACTGACCCTGACATCTAAAACAAATCAGTTAATTAGAATACTTAATGATGATAGAGATCCTTCTTTAAGTATGTGAAGAATATGAGAACCACATTCCTATTAGGGGTTTTCAGGTGGCAGAATGCTATGTAAAGGACCTGGCTTGGACAGCAGCACTCTGAGCTGGGTCAGGAACTGGCTGGAGGCTGAGCCCAGAGAGTGGTGGTGAATGGTGTCACAGCCAGCTGGCAGCCAGGCATTAGTGGTGCCCCCCAGGGATCAGTGCTGGGCCCCATCCTGTTTAATATCTTCCTTGATGATCTGGATGAGGGGATTGAGTCAGTCATCAGTAAATTTGCAGATGACACCAAGTTGGGAGCAGATGTTGATCTGCTAGAGAGTAGGAGAGCTCCGCAGAGGGACCTTGCCAGGCTGGACAGATGGGCAGAGTCCAACAGGATGGCATTCAACAAATCCAAGTGCCAGGTGCTGCACTTTGGCCACAACAACCCCATGCAGAGCTACAGGCTGGGGTTGGAGTGGCTGGAGAGCAGCCAGGCAGAAAGGGACCTGGGGGTGCTGATTTTCAGCTGGCTGAGCACAAGCCAGTTGTGTGCCCAGGTGGCCAAGAAGGCCAATGGCATCCTGGGCTGGATCAGGAATAGTGTGACCAGCAGGAGCAGGGAAGTCATTCTGCCCTGTGCTCAGCACTGGTTAGGCCACACCAACATGCTGGTGTCCAGGTGAATTATTTACACTGAGTGGGGCTGAGTTATTTTAGATTTCTTCTCAAATGGTACATTTTGCTGCTGAAGCTCTGTGAGCAGCCAGGTAAAGTTACATAGCCCTCTGTTTCCTCTCCCTGGCTGGAATCAGTCCAGTTACCAACTATTTCTACTTTCTGTGTCCTGTTTTGTTGATGTTCAGCTAGATGTGTTGAGCTACAGCAGATGACAGTTCAGGCAAAGCACTCTTTTGTAACTTCAGCATTTTGAACGGAGAACTTCAGACCTGGCTGGGAAGCAGTCCCTTGAAAAGCCAAATATATTGGAAAAGGAATCAGGGAGAAAAAAAATCACTGAAAAGATTGGCAAAGAAGGCAATGGGATCCTGGGGTGCATTCAGAGGAGTGTGTCCAGCAGATCCAGGGAGGTTCTCCTCCCCCTCTGCTCTGCCCTGCTGAGACCTCACCTGGAATATTGAATCCCATTCTGGGCTCCCCAGCTCAAGAGGGACAGGGATCTGCTGGAGAGAGTCCAACAGAGGGCTACAAGGATGATGAAGAGACTGGAGCACTGCCTGATGAGGAGAGGCTGAGGGACCTGGGGCTGTTTAGTCTGGAGAGAAGACTGAGAGAGGATCTGATCAATGTTTATAAATACCTGAGGGCTGGGGGTCAAGAGGGAGGGGACAGGCTCTGCTCAGTTGCACCCTGGGATAGGACAAGGCGCAATGGATATAATCTACAGCACAGGAGGTTCCACCTCAACATGAGGAGGAACTTCTTCACTGTGAGGGTCACAGAGCACTGGAATAGGCTGCCCAGAGAGGTTTCAGTGTCTCCTTCTCTGGAGAATTTCCAGAACAACCTGGATGCATTCCTGTGCAACTTACACTACAGTCCTGCTCTGGCAGGGGGTTGGACTCAATGATCTCCAGAAGTCCCTTCCAACCCCTAACATTCTGTAAGCCTGTGAATCTGTAATTCAGCAAACTCTTCATACAGAGCACTGAAATAAACATCCCTGGCGTTCCTTCCCTGACTTTGCTTGTGGATTCATGGGGGGGGCAACAGCTTCACCTACACTTCTTGCTGTGTTAAGGCCAATGGGGTTCTCCATGCTTGCACAGGATTGGTTGTGCACCCCAGTTTGGCTCGAAGCTTTCATTTCCAACTTACTGCATTCCTCTCTTGGTTCAAAGTCTGATGGGCAGTGTTGGAGCTGCAGCGAACTGTTCTGTCAGAGGGACGAGTGGATCAGGAGAAAGAATGCTTGCTGGACATGGATGTATCAATAAAATCTTGGTAATATCAATAAAATGCCTGGTTTGGGTATAATATTTGTACCCATTAGAAGAAAAATGTTCTGCACAGAAGGAAAACCTTTACTTTTTAGCATAGAGTGACACGTTGTCATAAATTTAGAATAGAATAGAATAAACCAGGTTGGAAGAGACTTTCAAGATCATCATGTCCAACCTATCATCCAACACCATCTAATCAACTAAACCATGGCACCAAGCACCCCATCAAGTCTCCTCCTGACACCTCCAATGATGGTGACTCCACCACCTCCCTGGGCAGACCATTCCAATGGGCAATCACTCTCTCTGTGTAGAACTTCCTCCTAACATCCAGCCTAAATCTCTCCTGGCACAGCCTGAGACTGTGTCCTCTTCTTCTGGTGCTGGTTGCTTGGGAGAAGAGACCAACCTCTGCCTGGCTACAACCTCCCTTAAGGTAGTTGTAGAGAGCAATAAGGTCTCCCCTGAGTCTCCTCTTCTCCAGGCTAAGCAACCCCAGCTCCCTCAGCCTCTCCTCACAGGGCTTGTGTTCCAAACCCCTCACCAACTTTGTTGCCCTTCTCTGGAC
The DNA here is from genome assembly GCA_015227895.2 of Colaptes auratus. NCBI lineage: Eukaryota > Metazoa > Chordata > Aves > Piciformes > Picidae > Colaptes > Colaptes auratus. The sequence goes on along the minus strand of CM037643.1, from coordinate 42,253,277 downwards.
ACCTTCCAGCAAGTCAACCTCCTTCCTAAACTGAGGGGCCCAGAACTGGACACAGGACTCAAGGTGTGGCCTAACCAGTGCAGTGTACAGGGGCAGAATGACCTCCCTGCTCCTGCTGGCCACACTGTTCCTGATGCAGGCCAGGATGCCCTTGGCCCTCTTGGCTGCCTGGGCACACTGCAGGCTCATGTTCAGCCTACCATCGACCAGTACCCCCAGGTCCCTCTCTGCCTGGCCGCTCTCCAGCCACTCTGACCCCAGCCTGTAGCACTGCCTGGGGTTGCTGTGGCCAATGTGCAGCACCTGGCACTTGGATGTGCTCAATCTCCTGCCCTTGGCCTCTGCCCATCTGTCCAGCCTGTCGAGGTCCCTCTGCAAAGCCTCTCTGCCCTGCAGCAGATCAACTCCTGCCCCCAGCTTGGTGTCATCTGCAAATTTACTGATGATGGACTCAATGCCCTCATCCAGATCATCAATAAAGATGTTGAAGAGCATGGGGCCCAGCACTGATCCCTGGGGCACACCACTAGTGACTGGCTGCCAGCTGGCAGTGGCACCATTCCCCACCACTCTCTGGGCTCAGCCTCCAGCCAGTTCCTAACCCAATGCAGTGTGCTCCTGTCCAAACCAGGGGCAGACAGCTTGGCCAGGAGTTAGCTGAGGGGGACAGTGTCAAACACCTTGCTGAAATCCAGGTAGACCACATCCACAGCCTGCCCCACATCCACCATTTCCAGCTTATGCCCCAGGAATACTCCCTCTGGGTGTGTCAGTCCTTGCATAAGAAATAAGACAGTTAGAAACAAACTCCTCCATGATAAAAGTCTAGAGCATTATGGCCAGGCACTTTCAATACTCTTGTCTGAGGCATGGCCCCAGAAGTATTAATTTGTGTATTTCTAGTCAGCCTGTAGTGGTTGCAGCTGCCTGGGAAATGCAGCAAAACATCTCTTACCAAGGGCAAGATTCATTATAGCTCTTGCTTTATTTCTCTTCCACAGCAAATCACTACTTAAAGGGAATGTCTGGGGGAAAAAAATGTCTGCATTTTCCTAGGCAAAGAGGGAGGGAGAAAGAGTGCCTTCAGGAAGAATAGTTGTTCCAGTGGCTCAGAACTGCTTAGGCCACACCTTGAGTCCAGTTCTGGGTTCCTCAGTTTAGGAAAGATGTTGAGATGCTGGAAGGTGTCCAGAGAAGGGCAACAAAGCTGGGGAGGGGTTTGGAGCACAGCCCTGTGAGGAGAGGCTGAGGGAGCTGGGGTTGCTTAGCCTGGAGAAGAGGAGGCTCATGGGAGAACTTATTGCTATCTACAGCTCCCTTAAGGGAGGTTGTGGACAGGCAGAGGTTGGTCTCTTCTCCCAAGCAACCAGCACCAGAACAAGAGGACACAGTCTCAAGCTGCACCAGGGGAAGTTTAGGCTTGAGGTGAGGAGAAAGTTCTTCCCAGAAAGAGTTAATTGGCCACTGGAATGTGCTACCCAGGAAGGTGGTGGAGTCACTGTCCCTGAGGGTGTTCCAGAAGGGACTGGATGTGGCACTTGTTCCTCACATCCAATCTAAATCTGCTCTGCTCTAGTTTGAAGCCATTGCCCCTCATCCTTTAAAAATAAAGCCAAAAAGCAAACATCCAAACCTATGAACAGTATCAACCACCTGGAGAAAATAATGCCGCTCACCTTGGATATCTCCAGGGATGAAGTCACAGCCACCTCCCTGGGCAACCTCTTCCAGTGTTCCACCAACCTCATGGTAAAGAACTTGTTCCTAACATCCAATCTCAATCTGCTCTGCTCCAGTTTGAAGCCATTGCCTGTCATCCTGTCCCTGCAGGCCTTTGCAAACAGTCTCTCTCCAGCCTTCCTGGAGCCCCCTTCAGGTACTGGCAGGCTGCTATTAGGTTTCCCCAGAGCCTCCACTTCTCCAGGCTGAACAGCCCCAGCTTCCTCAGCCTGTCCTCATAGCTGAGCTGCTCCAACCCCCTGATCATTTTTGTGGCCCTCCTCTGGACCTCTCCATCAGCTCCATGTCCTTCCTATATTGAGGGCTCCAGACCTGTACACAGCACTCCAGGTGAGGTCTCCCTAGAGCAGAGCAAAGTGGCAGAATCACCTCTCTGGCTCTGCTGGCAATGCTGCTTTGGATGCAGCCCAGGCTGTGATTTGCCTTCTGTGCTGCAAGCTCACACTGGCTGATAGAGGAGCATTGGTATGGGATATGATAGAACTTTCTGAAAGCCCAAATGATGGAGTTTGTCCCAAAATAGGAAAATGGCCATGGCTTTTGCAAGCTTAGCACCAGCCACAACACTCACTTCACAGCTGGGCTCAAGAGCTATGCTAATTGTCAGAAAATTGGAGTTTTAACAAAAAGTCAGCACTCTGAATGGGACTCTAAGCACTCAGTTCTTTCAGAATAAATTGAGGTTGGTCAGATTTTCACCAACCACTCAGCCTGTTGCTTAATTGTCAGGAATTATAAAAATCTGCAGTTTAATTCCTTCCCCCTCCACCCCCAGATTGTAGAAAAAGAGATGTGGGGGCAAAAACCAGATGCCTAATAATGTAGTGCTTGGAAACTGGACAATGCCTGTAGTAACAGGATCACTACAAACTAATAGGCTTGGGAGACAGGGGGGACACATCATCTGAAAACTTAAATGAATGACTTGGGGGTGCTGGTGGATGAGAAGCTCAACAGGAGCCAGCAGTGTGCACTTGCAGCCCAGAGAGCCAAGCAGAGCCTGGGCTGCAGCAAGAGAAGTGTGGCCAGCAGGGCCAGGGAGGGGATTCTATCCCTCTGCTCCACTCTGGTGAGACCCCACCTGGAGCATGGCATCCAGTTCTGGAGCCTCTATTACAGGAAGGATCTGGAGGTGCTGGAAGGTGTCCAGAGAAGGGCCACAAGGATTAGCAAAGGGCTGGAGCTCCACTGCTGTGAGGACAGACTGAGGGAGCTGGGGCTGTTCACTATGGACAAGAGAAGGCTCTGAGGAAACCTCATTGTGGCCTTCCAGCATCTGAAGGGGGCTACAAGAAAGCTGGGGAGGGACTTTTGAGGGTGTCAGGGAGTGACAGGACTGGGGGGAATGGAGCAAAACTAGAAATGGAGAGATTCAGATTGGATGTTAGGAAGAAGTTGTTCCCCATGAGGGTGGTGAGAGCCTGGCACAGGTTGCCCAGGGAGGTGGTGGCAGCCTCATGCCTGGAGGTGTTTGCAGCCAGGTTGGATGAGGCTGTGAGCAACCTGCTGTAGTGGGAGGTGTCCCTGCCCATGGCAGGGGGGTTGGAACTGGCTGATCCTTGAGGTCCCTTCCAACCCTGACAATCTCTGTGACTCCTGGGATAAATGCAACTGCTCACTATTTTTATATTAACTGCTCAACAGGATGCTCCTTAATAAGAGGGATTTAAGATAGAGGCAGTGATTTTTGTCCGTCCTGGCTGATTGGGGGTTGGAACTGGCTGATCCTTGAGGTCCCTTCCAACCCTGACAATTCTATGATTCTATGAAATCTGACTGAATTTTCTCAGAGGCAGTATTTTAAATCAATAACCAATCTATTTTCTTTTTTTAGTTTGTTTTTCATTATTATTTTTCACAGTGCTAAGAACCAACAATTGCCCCCAGAAATCAAAAAAACTCCTGGTGAATAGAACTGTTGTGCCAGAGAAGGCAAAACTTTTGCCTTTTCAGAAGGCTCAGTCATAGTGGAGTCAGTTCACAAATAACCACAAACTCCATCCCTGTGCCCCTTAAACCTTCGAGACTGCCACACGCTGCAAGGAAAAATAACTCACTCTTGACTTCTGAATGCAAAGTGAAGTCCAGACATAAAAAGGTTCCAGGTTTGATGAATTGCAGTTCCCTTTTACATACAGACAACGTGCCAGGGTTTGAAATGCTATTGTGTGCTGCACAGAAAAAGCTAGCAAATGAGATCAGCAGGCCAAGTGCTGTCCTGTGCACTGGGATAGCTCCTGATGAATTTCTGTGAACTCTATTAGCCTGTGCTTACCCCGTGGTGTCTAAAAGAAGAAATGAGCTAAGGTGAAGAAAACAAACCCTAAGCTTTTTTGGGCTTAGTCTACATAAAAAAAAAAATCTCCTGATTTCTGAAACAGATGCCCTCAGTTTAAATCCTTTTCATTTCTGGGAGAGGAAGAAATCAATCCCCAAACTAAAGCAACGACTGAGGGCACGTAAGTAAGATTTCCCATGCCTCACTTTGCCTTCCCACTTGTTACAGTTCAAGGCCTAGTCCCTGACTGCAAACACTGAAAGCAAACTACCATTGGATGTAAAAGGAAAATTATCATAGAATCATAGAATCACTAAGGTTGGAAAAGACCTGAAAGATCATCAAGTCCAACCTGTCACCTAACACCTCATGACTACTAAACTATGGCTCCAATTGCCACATCCAATCCCCCTCTTGAACACCTCCAGGGATGGGGACTCCACCACCTCCCTGGGCAGCACATCCCAATGGCTAACAACTCTTTCTGGGTAGAATGTTCTCCTCACCTCCAGCCTAAACTTGCTCTGGCACAGCTTGAGACTGTGTCCTCTTGTTCTGGTGCTTGTTGCCTGGGAGAAGAGACCAACCCCCACCTGCCTACAACCTCCCTTCAGGGAGTTGTAGAGAGCAATGAGGTCTCCCCTGAGCCTCTTCTTCTCCAGGCTAAACAACCCCAGCTCCCTCAGCCTCTCCCCGTAGGGCTTGATGCTAAGGTCTATAGAATTCACAGGCTTGATAATGGGGATATAGAGCAGAGGCACAAACAGTTCTTGTTTCTCTTTCTCTTCTCCTGTCATTTCTGCTTTGCAACATCTCTATCTCTCTCTCTCTCTCCCGTGGCCTTGCCAGGGAATCTCTGTTTTGACTTCTGTGTGAGGTTACAGGAAGGAGGGAGGGAGTGGGGGAGGAGGTGAACAGTCCCCCTGGATCCATCCAGGGGAGTCTGAGGAGTTCTGTGTTGTTTACAAATGGTCAATATCTCTCTATTGTGCAGCTATTGGATGTTTTGTACCTATTCATTGCATTTCCTATTTCTAGATTGTCGTTTGCTTGCAAACAGAGCTTCATTTGCTTCCATCCCACGCTGAGCTGGTCTGGCGATTTCATTTTGGGGGGTAATTCACCAAAGCAGCTGGGGGCTAATTTCGACCCACCACATCACTCTACTCTTGTGTTTCGGCTTTTCACGTTGGCATTACAGTAATACAGCTTCCTTACCAGGAGAGGGAGCCCCGGAGCCGCTCCCTGAGCTCTGCGACTGCTCGATCAGATCCTTCAGCGACTCTCCAGGGGGAATGTAGGTCTCATCCTGCTCCAGCCCAATGCTGTAGCGAGGCCTCGTCTCCTGCCGTTTGTGCCTGCCGGGTTACAGCAAAGCGAAATCAGCTTTAGCTACGACCAACACAGGTGCAATGAATAATGCACATCACTCTTGGTTTGCTTCCTTTATGGAATAGAGTGGAGTAGAGTAGAGTAGAGTAGGAGAGGATAGGATAGGGTAGGGTAGGGTAGGATAGGATAGGATAGGATAGGATAGGATAGGATAGGATAGGATAGGATAGGATAGGGTAGGGTAGGGTAGGGTAGGGTAGGGTAGGGTAGGGTAGGGTAGGGTAGGGTAGGGTAGGGTAGGATAGCATAGGATAGGATAGGACAGGACTAACCAGGTTGGAATGGACTCACAGCTCCCTGTGTTTCCCTGAGGAAAATGCTGGATTTACTGCCCACAATAGTCTTTTTTGGTTGGTTGGTTGGGATATTTTAGCAACTGTGTGCAGTACCAAAATGTTCAGTTTAAAACTCAAAGACCATGCAATGAGGGGTAAGTTTGCAAAGCAACTGAATGTCACTCTGTCAAGGCAACTTAAAATAGGCTCACAACACAGATCAAGCAAATAAGATTCTACTGACTGCAGAGGGGCTTTCAAGAGCCAGGAGGTAAGGTCATAGGATCTGGGACTGTCTCAAACACATGGCAAATTATTTAAACACAATGTGTGCAGAGGGTGACATCACTCTGAACACATTTACTTACATTCCTGTACCACTCTCTTTATGTTTAGTTTTTTAATGATCACTCCTTTGATGCACAAACACATTTAGAAGCCTCAGGTTTCTTTATCCTACACTGTCCTGTGGATTTCTTATGACTTGGTGAAGACTAATCTGTGCTTCTACCTGAACAGCTTTTGAGGATGCTGTGCAAAAGATTCTGCATGAAATACATCACACAGCTAGGCCCTTTTGAGGATGCTGTGCAAATCATTCTACATGAAATGCATCACACAAATATACCTTTTTGAGGGTGTTGTGCCAAAGATTCTATATGGAATACATCACACAGAAATGCCCTTCCTAGGGTGCTGTGCAAAAGATTTGACATGAATTACATCACACAACTATACCCTTTCTAGGGTGCTGTGCCAAAGATTCTACATGAAATACATCACACAGCTATGCCATTTCTAGGGAGTTGTGCAAAAGATGATGTAAGAAATACATCACACAGCTATGCCCTTTCTAGGGTGCTGTGCTGAAGATTCTATATGGAATACATCACACAGCTATGCCCTTTCTAGGGTGTTGTGCCAAAGATTCTACATGAAATACATCACACAGCTAGGCCATTTCTAGGGTGTTGTGCCAAAGATTCTACATGAAATACATCACACAGCTAGGCCATTTCTAGGGTGTTGTGCAAAAGATGATGTAAGAAATACATCACACAGCTATGCCCTTTCTAGGGTGCTGTGCTGAAGATTCTATATGGAATACATCACACAGCTAGGCCCTTTCTAGGGTGCTGTGCCAAAGATTCTACATGGAATATATCACACAGCTAGGCCCTTTCTAGGCTGCTGTGCAAATGATTCTATATGAAATACATCCCACAGCTATGACCTTTCTAGGGTGCTGTGCAAATGATTCTACATGAAATACATCACACAGCTATGCCCTTTCTAGGGTGCTGTGCCAAAGATTCTATATGAAATACATCCCACAGCTATGCCCTTTCTGGGGTGCTGGGCATTAGATTCCATGTCAAATACATCACACAGCTATACCTTTTTGAGTGTGTTGTGCAAAAGATTCTATAAGAAACACATCACACAGCTATACCCTTTCTAGGGTGTTGTGCAAAACATTCAACATGAAACACATCACACAGCTATGCCCTGTTGAAGTTGTTGTGCAAAGGATCCTACATGAAATACACCACAGAGCTGTACCCATGACCAGCATGAATGAACTACCCCTTTTTCCTCATCATAAAATCACAGTTTCTCTCTCTTCTTTTTTCTCCTTGAAGTCTACTTTAAAGTCTTAAGTCTAATAAAAAGTCTGCTCCAGTTTTCTGTAAGTCTTCAGTCTGTAACAAAAGAGAAATGCTGGGGGGAACACTGACAAGCTGGTAAAGTATGCTTTATTTACCTGAAGTAGAAAAATACAATGATAAGCACCAGAAGTATACTGCAAACACTCAGCGAGATCAGCAGAGCCTTGTGGTGAATGTTTCCGTCGGCAAAGTCTGGGGATAAAAACAAGGGAGAGAGAATTTAGAAAGGGAGGTGGTACAAAGTCAGTATCAAAAGGCATACATGCCCTAAAAAGTGCCCTGAGCCCCAACTTGTTTCCTTTCTTTGCTGCTGAAGCCCTGTGCACGATAAGCCCTGGGTTGCCCAGGCATTCTGTGAACTTTTTCTTTGACCCTCACTGACCAGGGCAGAAATGGGACCCTCAAAAGCCTGCTTGAGTTTTCAGTCCTTACTTAGGCAAGATATTCCCTGTTTGGCTCTGAATGAAAAATCAGTTAGGGCTTGTAGAGATCTGTGGTTTAGCATAGGCAATCAGCCAGGACAGACAAAAATCACTGCCTCTCTCTTAAATCCCTCTTATTAAGGAGCATAGTTTCATAGTTTCAGTCAGGGTTGGAAGGGACCACAAGGATCAGCTAGTTCCAACCCCCCTGCCATGGCCAGGGACACTCTACACTAGATCAGGCTGGCCAGAGCCTCATCCAGCCTGGCCTTAAACACCTCCAGGGACGGGGCCCCAACCACCTCCCTGGACAACCCATTCCAGGGCTTCACCACTCTCATGGGGAAGAACTTCCTCCTCACCTCCAGCTGAATCTCCCCACCTCCAGCTTCATTCCATTCCCCCTAGTCCTATCACTCCCCTGAGAGCCTGAGAAGTCCCTCCCCAGCCTTCTTGTAGCCCCCTTCAGATCCTGGAAGGCCACAATGAGGTCACCTGGGAGCCTTCTCTTCTCCAGACTGAACAGCCCCAACTCCTTCAGTCTGTCCTCACAGGAGAGGTGCTCCAGCCCTCTGATCATCCTCCTGGCCCTGCTCTGGACACCTTCCAGCACCTCCAGATCCCTCTTGGAATAGGGGCTCCAGAACCGGACGAAGTACTCCAGGTGGGATCTCCCCAGAGCTGAGCAGAGGGGGAGAATCCCCTCCCTTGCCCTGCTAGCCACACTTCTCCTGCTGCAGCCCAGGCTCTGATTGGCTTTCCGGGCTGCAAGTGCACATTGAGAGCTCCTGGTGAGCTTCTCGTCCACCAGCACCTCCAAGTCTCTCTCCTCAGGGCTGCTCCCCAGCCAGTCCCTGCCCAGCCTGGATTTGTGCCTGGGGTTGCCTCGACCCAGGTGCAGGACCCTGCCCTTAGTCTTGTTGAAGCTCATGAGGTTGGCTTGTGCCCACCTCTCCAGCCTGTCCAGCATCCTGTTGAGCAGTGAATATAAAAATAGTGAGCAGTTGCATTTATCCCAGGAATCACAGAATTGCCAGGGTTGGAAGGGACCTCAAGGATCAGCCAGTTCCAACCCCCTGCCATGGCCAGGGACACCTCACACTGCAGCAGGTTGCTCACAGCCACATCCAGCCTGGCTGCAAAAACCTCCAGGCATGAGGCTGCCACCATCCCCCTGGGCAACCTGTGCCAGTCTCTCACCACCCTCATGGGGAAAGAACTTCTTCCTAACATCCAATCTGAATCTCCCCATTTCCAGTTTTGCTCCATTCCCCCCAGTCCTATCACTCCCTGACACCCTAAAAATTCCCTCCCCAGCTTTCTTGTAGCCCCCTTCAGATGCTGGAGGGCCACAATTAGGTCTCCTCAGAGCCTTCTCTTGTCCAGACTGAGCAGCCGCAACTCTCTGTCTGTCTTCATAGCAGAGCAGCTCCAGCCCTCTGCTCATCCTTGTGGTCCTCCTCTGGACACCTTCCAGCACCTCCAGATCCTTCCTGTAATAGTGGCTCCAGAACTGGATGCAGTGCTCCAGGTGGGGTCTCACCATAGCAGAGTAGTTGGGCTCTTTTATTTTAAAGCTCCACTTTCTCCTCTTGCCTTTGCCTCCAAACTCTTTCTTCAGAATCACAGAATCAACAAGGTTGGAAGAGATCTCCAAGATCATCAAATCCAACAGATCACCCAACCCTAAATAATCAACTAGACCATGGCACTAAGTACCCTTTCCACTCCCAACGGAGACTACCTCGTGACACACCTCTTGCTCACGCTGCTCGTGGTCTTGCCTGCCATTACCTGCTCTGGGAGCACTGACAATGTAAACATTTATGACATAGGCTGGTGCCTTTGAAAGGAGACACTGACACCATGTCTATCAGGACAACACTGGAGCCTGTCATTCTCCCTGCCACAGCAGATTTCTACCTGGCTTGTCACTGCGAGCCGAAACTGAGAGCCCACCAGGGAACACAGACCTTGCCTGCGGAGGCAATAGCTGCTGGGCAGGGCAAAGGGCTCCGGTGCATGACTTGTAAGCAGCCTGGAGTCAGTCACTTCCCTCCAAAATGTGTGGTGCCCAGCAGCTGCAGTGAGGATAAGCAGAGCATCCAGACCAGAGAGTGGGATTTTATACATGGGATATTGTGCCCAGTTCTGGGCCTCTCAGTTCAAGTAAGACAGTGAGCTACTTGAAGAAGTCCAGCACAGAGCCACAAGGATGATTGAGGAGTGGAGCACAGCCCTGTGAGGAGAGGCTGAGGGAGCTGGGGTTGCTTAGCCTGGAGGAGGCTCAGGGGAGACCTCATTGCTCTCTACAACTCCCTGAAGGGAGGTTGTAGCCAGGTGGGGGTTGGTCTCTTCTCCCAGGTAACCAGCACCAGAACAAGAGGACACAGTCTCACACTGTGCCAGGGGAGGTTTAGGCTGGATGTTAGGAAGAAGTTCTTCCCAGAAAGAGTGATTGGCCATTGGAATGTGCTGCCCAGGGAGGTGGTGGGGTCACCATCACTGGAGGTGTTTAAGCGGAGACTGGATGAGGCACTTGGTTTAGTTGATTAGATGGTGCTGGGTTATGGGTTGGACTTGATGATCTCAAAGCTCTTTTCCAACCTGGTTAATTCTGAAAAGCAATACAATAAGTGCAAGGAGAGCATTCAGTACATAAAGGAATGTGCCTTGATCCCCATGCTGGAGCAGGTGATGCAGACTGCATCAGTAGTGATGTGCAGACTCTTGCAGCAGGTGATGTCCCCTATGCTGGCAGTGTCAGCTAACATAGCTTTAGTAGTGGCTCACTATGCACAGCACAGGCATGCAGCTGGCTCTCACAAGAGAGGAGAACAACTTGCATGTCTTTATATTTATTTGGCCAGATATGATGAGAGCCAGTACTGACAGTGTCTCAACTTACAAATACTTCCTGCATTTTCAAAGCTGTTTGGCAGACTTTCATTTGCTTGCTCACTTGAGGGCTCCATAAAGCCCCTGGCACGCATGGACAACACAAGATTAAAAGCAGGCCTCCTTCTTACACCAGCAACATCTGCTTGTTCTGCTGAACTAAGCCAGGCTGCTCCTTCTGCTGCTGGTGGAGATAAACTCTTTTCTCCTCCTACACTCAATGTTGTTTCCAGCAGAGCAGCAGGACAAACCAGCCATTCCCTGCATCATTTGGGCCAGGTGGAGAGAGGGGGCAGCTCAGCTCACAGTGTCACAGTATCACAGTACAGTAGAGGTTGGAAAGGACCTCAAGAAATCATCAGTTCCAACCCCCCTGCCAAAGCACTTAGGGTAGTCCACACAGGAATGCATCCAGTTGTGTATTTGAGCAGGACAAACAAAAGGTGGTGTCTTCACTCAACCAACTGTGAAGAATTTAGTTTGAAATAAGTATCACAGGATCACAGTACATCAGAGGTTGGAAGGGACCTCCAGAGATCATCCAGTCCAACCCCCCTGCCAGAGCAGCATCACCCAGAGCAGCCTGCACAGGAATGCATCCAGGCAGGTTTGGAAAGTCTCCAGAGAAGGAGACTCCACAACCTCTCTGGGCAGCCTGCTCCAGGGCTCTGGGAGCCTCACTCTAAAAGAGTTTCTCCTCATGTTGAGCTGAAACCTTCTATATTCAAGTTGGTCTTAATTGTTCCTTGTCTTATTCCTGTGCACCACCCAAAAGAGCTTGGCCCCCTCCACTTGAGAACAACCCCTAAGCTATTGATAGATATTGATCCAATCCTCTGCCAACCTTCTCTTCTCCAGACTAAAAAGCCCTAGCCCTAGTTGTGAGTTTATTTAATCAATGGTTCACAGGCTCCATGGGGAGGACTGTGGTGGGATCCAGTTGGTATCATCTTGCATGATGAGGATATTCTGTCCTTTCAGGAGCCCAGTGTGGAGCTTTGCAGTATTCTCCACTTGGCAACTGCAATATGCCAAGCAGTGGGGCTCTGAGAGCGAGCAGTAGCTTCCATGGAGGCAGCAGTGAGGGATTGCCAGGAGCATGGTGCACAAAGCAAACGTGGTAGGTTTGGGAAGCTTCTTCACACACCTTAGCTGGCTGAGAAGAAACAGCAAAGCCCAGCAAATGGCACAGCAGCAGTTTTGTGTGGTACAGAACCAGTGGGGTGCCTGCTGCTGTTGGTGGTAAGCACCACAGCAAAGGAGAGGCAGCAACAAAACAAGGGTTGTCAGGAACACCAAGCTGCCTCTCAGTTACCTTCCTGTGATTGTGGCCTTCCAGGATCTGAAGGGGGCTACAAGAAAGCTGGGGAGGGACTTCTTAGGGTGTCAGAGAGTGACAGGACTGGGGGGAATGGAGCAAAACTAGAAATGGGGAGATTCAGATTGGATGTGAGGAAGAAGTTCTTCCCCATGAGGGTGGTGAGACACTGGCACAGGTTGCCCAGGGAGGTGGTGGCAGCCTCATGCCTGGAGGTTTTTTCATCCAGGCTGGATGTGGCGGCTGTGAGCAACCTGCCGTATTGTGAGGTGTCCCTGCCCATGGCAGGGGGGTGGAACTGGCTGATCCTTGAGGTCCCTTCCAACCCTAACAACTCTATGATTTTATGATTTTCCCCTCCTCCCACCCTTGGTCCCCTTACTCTGCCATGCAGAGACTGGAGTGGACTGAGCAGTGCATTAAAAATGCCACCCAGCAGGTTTAAGGGAGAAGTCAGCATATCAAAGGGAGAGAAGGATCTCCTCCCTCCCCGGGTCCCTCCACTTCACAACGCTATGGCTATCCAAGTAAAAACTGCAGTGAAATCTGAGGCGTGGAGCCTGTGTGCACACATCAAACCCCATCACTCCCCCAACCATTCCCTTGCCCATTCATCACTGGCTGTACAGGCAGGGAGCCAGACACGGTGGCTCCACCACTTCTGCTTATATAGGCTCTAAATCAGCAAAGACAGATTTCTCCTTTCCTAGCCTGCTCTCTCCCTAGGATTTCCAGGAATATCTTTTATTGTTTAAAGCAGAGGTGTTATATCAGACCAAATTATGACTCTCATTTCCTTAAGAAGACAGATGCACAGCAAAGAGATAAGGATTTTGTGGTTTCTCTGGAGGATTTTAACCTGCTGGCTCTGCACTGAGATGAGCTCAGGACTTAGCTGCCGTTTCTGCTGTTTTGCTTCACGAGCCTTACTCTGACCAGCAGTAACGCTTCCAGCTTCCAGAGTCATGCCATGTGGTCCCTCTTTCTTTGCATGGAGGGGGAGATGGTGTAAAACCCAACCTCCAGCACATACCAGGTCTGGAAAAGCACTTTGAGAGATCAAGCCTTTGTAGGTGTCCCCTTGGTGCATAGGTTAATTTGCAGTTCAACCACCTTTGACCTGCAGCTGGACACTCTCCCTAGATTCTCTTTCCCTTGAGGTACGACCTTGGACATAAGCTCATCAGAAGCCAAATTCCTGCTTGTTCTTTTAAAGCTGAGGAACACATATTTTTCATGGAATTCTGGAGGTCAGAAGGTCGTTCCTAGGAGCTTGTTTTTAAGTTCACCTCTTTCTTTCTACTCAACAGTTTATGCTAAATTTGAGATACAACTCTAACAGTACTCACTCTATCACAGCCTAATCTAAATGTTTCCAACAGAAACAGTGCTCACAGCCACTGTAGCAAGCACTGGCAGGAGTGTGTCTTTGTACACAGCACTACTGCCTGATTGCAGTGAGGATCTACAGCTCCAACTACAGCTTTCCTGCAAGCTTTCACACTGGGATACAGCAACGACAAATCAAAACAGGCCTGGCACAGAGAGTGAGATATTTACTTAAGGCTTACATAAAGGCCCTGACTTCAGCCCTGTCCATCCACATTTCATGAAGAAGCTCCTGAAATACATTTTCACACCACACCATCAGAAGATTAGACACCTGATCAATGTCTATCAATAGCTGTGGGGTGGGTGTCAAGTGGAGGGGGCCAAGCTCTTTCAGTGGTGTGCAGCAATAAGCCGATGAACAATGGATACAAACTTGAACAGAGAAGGTTTCAGCTCAAGATGAGGATAAACTTCTTCACCTTCACTTCTTACAGTGAAGGTGATGGAGCCCTGGAACTGCTGTGGTGCTTACCACCGACAGCAGCAGGCACCACTGGTTCTGTACCACACAAAACTGCTGCTGTGCCATTTGCTGGGCTTTGCTGTTTCTTCTCAGCCAGCTAAGGTGTGTGAAGAAGCTTCCCAAACCTACCACGTTTGCTTTGTGCACCATGCTCCTGGCAATCCCTCACTGCTGCCTCCATGGAAGCTACTGCTCGCTCTCAGAGCCCCACTGCTTGGCATATTGCAGTTGCCAAGTGGTAGAACACTGCAAAGCACCGCACTGGACTCCTGAAAGGACAGAATATCCTCATCATGCAAGATGATACCAACTGGATCCCACCACAGTCTCCTCATGGAGCCTGTGAACCATTGATTAAATAAACTCACAACTGGGGCTAGGGCTGTTAAGGCTGGAGAAGAGAAGGGTGGCAGAGGATTTGATCAATATCTATCAATAGCTTAGGGGTTGTTTTCAAGTGGAGGGGGCCAAGCTCTTTTGGGTGGTGCACAGGAATAAGACAAGGGACAATTAAGACCAACTTGAATATAGAAGGTTTCAGCTCAACATGAGGAGAAACTCTTTTAGAGTGAGGCTGCCAGAGCCCTGGAGCAGGCTGCCCAGAGAGGTTGTGGAGTCTCCTTCTCTGGAGACTTTCCAAACCTGCCTGGATGCATTCCTGTGCAGACTGCCCTGGGTGATGCTGCTCTGGCAGGGGGGTTGGACTGGATGATCTCTGGAGGTCCCTTCCAGCCTCTGATGTACTGTGATCCTGTGATACTTATTTCAAACTAAATTCTTCACAGTAGGTTGAGTGAAGACACCACCTCTTGTTTGTCCTGCTCGAATACAAAACTGTGCAACACAGAGCAGATAGAATCCTCTTCCCACTGGAGGAATTTGTTCTTTCAACAAATATTCTCCCTGCTTTTTCACAGTATCAGAGTATCACCAATATTGGAAGAGACCTCAAAGATCATCGAGTCCAACCTGTCACCACAGACCTCATGACTAGACCATGGCACCAAGTGCCACATCCAGTCCCCTCTTGAACACCTCCAGGGATGGGTGACTCCACCACCTCCCTGGGCAGCACATCCCAATGGCGAACGACTCTCTCAGTGAAGAACTTTCTCCTCTCCTCCAGCCTAAACTTCCCCTGGCACAGCTTGAGACTGTGTCCTCTTGTTCTGGTGCTGGTTGCCAGAGAGAAGAGACCAACTCCCTCCTGGCTACAATCCCTGTTCAGGGAGTTGGAGACAGCAATGAGGTCTCCCCTGAGCCTCCTCTTCTCCAGGCTAAGCAAGCCCAGCTCCCTCAGCCTCTCCTCACAGGGCTGTGCTCAAGGCCTCTCCCCAGCCTTGTTGCCCTTCTCTGGACACCTTCAAGTGTCTCAATGTCCTTCCTAAACTGAGGGGCCCGGAACTGGACACAGGACTCAAGGTGTGGCCTAACCAATGCAGAGTACAGGGGCACAATGACTTCCCTGCTCCTGCTGGCCACACTACTCTTGATACAGGCCAGGATGCCCTTGGCCTTCTTGGCCACCTGGGCACACTGCTGGCTCATGTTCAGGCAGCTGTCAATCAGCACCCCCAGGTCCCTCTCTGTTTGGCAGCTCTCAGCCACTCTGCCCCCAGCCTGTAGCTCTGCATGGGGTTGCTGTGGCCAAAGTGCAGCACCTGGCACTTGGATTTGTTGAATGCCATCCTGTTGGACTCTGCCCATCTGTCCAGTCGGTCAAGGTCCCTCTGCAGAGCCCTTCTGCCTTCTAACTGACCAACATCTGCTCCCAACTTGGTGTCATCTGCAAATTTGCTGATGACTGTCTCAATCCCCTCATCCAGATCAATGAAGATAGTAAAGCGCATGGGGCCCAGCATTGATCCTTGGGGCACACCACTGGTGCCTGGCTGCCAGCTGGCTGTGGCACCATTCACCACTGCTCTCTGGGCTCAGCCTCCAGCCAGTTCCTAACCCAGCTCAGAGTGCTGCTGTCCAAGCCATGAGCTGACAGCTTGGCCAGGAGTTTGCTGTGGGGGACGGTGTCAAAGGCCTTGCTGAAGTCCAGGTCAACCACATCCACAGCCTGCCCCACATCCACCAGGCAGTCACCTGATCATAGAAGGAGATCAGGTTGGAGAGGCAGGACCTGCCCTTCCTGAATCCATGCTGTCTGGACCTGAGCCCTTGGCCATCCTGCAGGTGCGCAGTTATTGCTGCCAGGATAATCTGCTCCATCATTTTCCCTGACACTGAGGTCAGGCTGCCAGGCCTGGAGTTTCCAGGTTCCATGGGGTCTGCCACCACAGGGCCCAAGTGGTGGCTTGTTTACCCCATACACAGCCACAGAGCAAAGCCAACACTGATCCAAACAACTTCTGCCACTATCAAAAGCTTCCTTTATTGCTTCCTGTATAAGCAGCAGATAGTATTGCCAAATAGCTGAGATCTTAATGAGGTAGATGTCTAGTGTCAGGCACTGGTTCACACTATTTAAAGTAGTTTTAGTGTAGAATAAACTCTGTCAGCAGCAAGAAGAAATCACTGCAGTGTTTTTCTAAATAGAAATGAGGAAAAAAAATTCCCTGTGAAGTTGACAGAGCCCTGGAAGAGGCTGCCCAGGGGGGCTGTGGAGTCTCCCTCTCTGGAGATATTCAAACCCCACCTGGATATGTTCCTGTGTGACCTGCTCTAGGTGCTCCTGCTCTGGCAGGGGGGTTGGACTGGATGAGCTTTTGAGCTCCCTTCCAGCCCCTAACATTCTGTGATTCTGTGATTTATTGATACACTAAGTATGTGTGAAGAAATATTGACTCCCTTTGGAGCTTTCCTCCCAGGCCAAAGAACTTCTTCAGAATGAACAAACCAACAGAAGCAGTCTTATGCTGGAAGTCAGGATTTCATGTGGGTTTGCTGACTGAGTAGCTTGCTAGCAGACAGTGAAACATTTACACCCCAGCCTCCACAGTTCTGATTCTGCAGCCCATCTGTGCAGAGTTTCACAGGCATGAAGGGAACAGCTTACAGGAGTCAAGGCTTTCTCTGAGCAATCATTTGTGCCAGTATCTCTTGTTTGCAGAACTGAGAGTGCATCTGCACACTGATCTGGAGTTCCAGCTCGGAACACTGTGATTGCAAACCATCCTGCAACCTTGAACCGAGTCTCCCAGACTAAACTCCGCAGCTGCCAATGCCAGAGCGTATCACAGATGAATTTACCCTTACTTAGGAAGACATTTCCACTTCCCAATGCAGCTCAACCTCTGCTTTTGGCTATTAAGAAAGAAAGAAAGGAAGAAAGGAAGAAAGGAAGAAAGAAAGAAAGAAAGAAAGAAAGAAGAAAGACAGAAAGACAGACAGAAAGACAGACAGAAAGACAGAAAGACAGAAAGACAAAGAAAGACAGAAAGAAAGACAGAAAGAAAGACAGAAAGAAAGACAGAAGACAGAAAGAAAGACAGAAAGAAAGACAGAAAGACAGAAAGAAAGACAGAAAGAAAGAAAGACAGAAAGAAAGGAAGAAAGGAAGAAAGGAAGAAAGGAAGAAAGAAAGAAAGAATAGTGCCTTTGTGTCAGGGTGATTTTGCCATTTTACTTTGAGTTAACTGCTGATAGGGAAGATTGAAACACTTGATTTTTAGAATGGCAGACTAGAAATCATATCTTCCTTGAGAGGAGAGCCAGGCAGAGATGCAGCTCTTCAGCCTGGAGAAGAGAAGACTAAGGGCTGACCTCATTCATGTTGATAAAGATGTGCAGGGTGAGTGCCCAGAGGCTGCAGCCAGGCTCTGCTGGGGGATGCCCAATGCCAGCACAAGGGGCAGTGGTGGAAGCTGAGGCAGAGGAACTTTCATGGAAAGAGAAGGAAGAATTTTTACCCTGTGAGGGTGACAGAGCCCTGGAACAGGCTGCCCAGGCGGGTTGTGGAGTCTCCCTCTCTGGAGATATTCAAAACCCACCTGGATGTGTTCCTGTGTGACCTGCTCTAGGTGCTCCTGCTCTGGCAGGGAGCTTGGACTGGATGAGCTTTCAAGCTCCCTTCCAGCCCCTAGCACTCTGTAATTCTGTGATAAAATGCATTCTGCACCATCCAACCAGAACAGTTTACCCAGCTTTCAGAAAGTGATGTTTAAACAAACAGACAAAAATTGCTACAAGTTAATACACATCCATTTGTTCTCAAACAGTAAAA
This sequence comes from Colaptes auratus, assembly GCA_015227895.2. Classification (NCBI taxonomy): domain Eukaryota; kingdom Metazoa; phylum Chordata; class Aves; order Piciformes; family Picidae; genus Colaptes; species Colaptes auratus. The sequence continues at coordinate 42,235,255 of CM037643.1, read as the reverse complement.
TAACAACAAAGGGAAAAGAATCAGTGCTGGAGTTCTCACTCTATATTCTATTTTCAGCTGGATTTTTCCAGTAGGAAGTCTGCTTTAATTCCTAGTTACTGTCCTAGTGCTGGATTATCAAGTCTTTTAAACAAGAAAAGCTTTGTCAACTTCAGTCCACTTAACCACTGGAAAGCTGGTCCCAGATGCATGGGGAACTATGAACAACAGCACTATGTGCTGCAGGAACTGGAAGGTGTATTCAGTTCTATTATCAAGCTAAAAAAATATGCAGCAAAAGAGACATCCTCTGCCAAGGCTGAACTAAGTTATTGGGATGATCACTGATAGAGTCTTGCACCTGGGAAAGAACAACTCCATGCACCAGGATAGGTTGGGGACTGACCTGCTGGAGAGCAGTGAAGGGGAAAGGGGCCTGGGGGTCCAGGTGGATGGAAGGTTGACCATGAGCCAGCAATGTGCTCTTGTGGCCAGGAAGGCCAATGCCATTCTGGGGTGGATTAGAAAGGCTGTGACCAGTAGGTTGAGAGAGATTCTCCTCCCCCTCTACTCTGCCCTGGTGAGGCTGCATTGTGTCCAGTTCCAGGCCCCTCAGTTAAGAAGGACCTCAGGGAACTGCTTGGAAGAGTCCAGCACAGAGACACAAAAACAATGAAGGAAGTGGAACATCTTCCTTATGAGGAGAGCCTGAGGAAGTTGAGGGCTCTGTATCTTGGAGAAGAGACTGAGATATGCCCTCATCAATGTTTATAAATATGCAAAGAATGAGAGCCAAGAGGGTGGAGCCATTGGGCGATGCCCAATGCCAGCACAAGAGGCAGTGGTGGAAGTTGAGGCATAGGAACTTCCATGGAAACAGGAGGAAGAATTTTTGACCTGTGAGGGTGACAGAGCCCTGGAAGGGGCTGCCCAGGGGGGTTGTGGAGTCTCCCTCTCTGGAGATATTCAAACCCCACCTGGATGTGCTCCTGTGTGACCTGCCCTAGGTGCTCCTGCTCTGGCAGGGGCGTTGGACTGGATGAGCTTTCCAGGTCCCTTCAACCCCTGACATTCTGAGACTCTGTGACTCCGTAACATGGTGAGACCGGAACGCACCTGATGCTCACTGCATGTATGCAATAGAAGTAATGGCAACCACCAATAACCACAGGTCAGCCACTGCTCCCCACAGGACCTACAGAAATCCAGTGTTGCTGTTGAATGCAGGCTATCTTCTGCTTTGGTCTTGGCTTTGTTTCTTCCTAAGGCACAAAGAGCCACAGCAGGAATAGATCCCTTGCCCTTACCTCGGTTTTTCAGCGGTGGTAGGGTAGGGTGAAGGTGTTTGTTACAGTAGTCTTGGCCTGTGCAACATTCAATAGATCTTCTTTGGTGAGGAATAGGAGTGTCCTGCAACAAATGAGGTGACAGGAAGCAAAGTGATTGTCTGTGTTGTAAAAATACACCACCACAGTCCCACCTCAGCATGAGGAAGAGCTTCCTTACTGTACAGGTCTCAGAGCACTGGAACAGGCTCCCCAGAGAGGTTGTGGAGTCTCCTTCTCTGGAGACTTCCCAGCCCTGCCTGGATGTGTTCCTGTGTGACCTGGGCTGGATTCTATGGTCCTGCTCTGGCAGGGGGATTGGACTCGATCTCCAGAGGTCCCTTCCAACGCTTAGCATCCTGTGCACCTGTGATCACTCTGGCACTCCAGAGAAAGATGTGCTTTTCAGCTAGACTGTAGTCTGTTAACAGGACGTGTGGAGTAAGGATTTCTGCCACTGAGTGTATCCAGCAACTTTTCATCTAGACAATTAAGAGCTTAACTCACCTTGACGTATTTCTACTGGTGCCCTAGTGCTGCAGAAGACACTGATTGACTTCAGTGGTGCAAGACAGGATTGTGAAAGTCACATCCATCCATCAATTAGACTTATATTACACAATAAGTTAACTTGGGTATTCAAAACAGTCTAGCCAGAGTAAGTGGGAATTGCTGTGTGGACTGATTTAGCAGCTGCCTCTCATGGGAAGCTGGGTAAAACGCTTTCACGGACCTTGAGGATTAAGCTGCTCCTGCAGTCATATAAAATCATTTAAAGTTTATGTCAGGAAAGGCAAAACCCTTTACAACCACCTTGCTTCACTGCCCATACCCCCTCCATTCCTGCAGTGAGATTTGCCCTCCATCAGGTGATCACCGTACTTGGAAGGAAATTTTGGCACCAGAAATCCGAATCCGGAGTTAAACTGCACATCAGACACAGCGATTGCTGTGGTCCATCAATAACATCCTGCCTAACCTCAGCTAACATGGAAACTTGAGGAATCAGACTGCATTCCTCTACATTCCAACCTCCTCTGAGTAGGAGTGTTACTAACAGCAGTGCCAACCCCAAAAACTTAAGTTTCTTGTTAGGAGCAACTATTCCATTACCAGTCAGGGACATCAATGCCTCCCCTCAGCAATCAGTGCATCACAACTATCTGCCAAGTGAACAGCAGTTAAAAACATGGACATAGTAACATCTGTTGACTGCACTTCAACTGAAAGCTATGAAAAAGCCAAGGAAATGATTTCTTACCCGGCACTGGAAGTCTGAGCCTTCTAATCCAAGACATCCCTTGGTGACTAAATGTCCACCCGATTCATCTTCTTCTATGATGGTGAAGCAGTAGCCATCAGTGCTGAGGATTGGAAAGAATGAATCAGGAAAAGGCTTTGAAAGGCAAATACACTGCTGAGTATGGTCTTAAGGCAAATCACTGTCATGAACAGACTGACAGACTAATGGCAGGCTGGAAGACTCAGGCACTAAAAGCCAACCTCTTGCAATCCAGTCCAACAGCCAACAGCACTGTGGTCCAGCTCTTGCACACACAAAAGTTGGCACAGCTATAAACTGCACTAACAAACAGCTCAATTATCTGCCTATAATATGACTGTTAGTGTGCTAAGCTTTGGAGCCCCCATTTCTTCCCAGAAAGACAGATTGGCCATTGGAATGTGCTGCCCAGGGAGGTGGTGGAGTCACCATCACTGGAGGTGTTTAGGAAGGGACTGGATGAGGCACTTGGTGCCATGGTTTAGTTGATTAGATGGTGTTGGGTGATAGGTTGGATGTGATGATCTCGGAGGTCTTTTCCAACCTGGTTAAGTCTAGTCTAGTCTAGTCTAGTCTAGTCTATCCTATCCTATCCTATCCTATCCTATCCTATCCTATCCTATCCTATCCTATCCTATCCTATCCTATCCTATCCTAAATCTAAGCTTCAATACCACAGCAGGACTGCCTTGTGTGTGAAGCAATGTGCCCTTGTGGCCAAGAGCGCCAATGGGATCCAGAGGGGCATTATGAGGAGTGTGTCCAGCAGAGCCAGGGAGGTTCTCCTCCCCATCTACTCTGCCCTGGTGAGACCTCACCTGGAATATTGTGTCCAGTTTTGGGCTCCCCAGCTCAAAAAAGACAGAGACGTGCTGGAGAAAGTCCAAGAGAGGACTACAAGGATGATAGGGGGACTGGAGCATGTGCCCTATGGGGAGAGGCTGAGAGCCCTGGAACTGATTAGTCTGGAGAAGAGATGGCTGAGAGGGGATCTGATCAATGTCTATCAATAGCTGAGGGATGGGGGTCAGGAGGGAGAGAACAGGCTCCTCTCAGTTGCACCAGGGGCAATGGATGTAAGCTACAGCACAGGAGGTTCCATCTCAACATGAGGAGGAACTTCTTCACTGTGAGGGTCCCAGAGCACTGGAACAGGCTGCCCAGAGAGGCTGTGGAGTCTCCTTCTCTGGAGACTTTCGAAACCCATCTGGATGCATTCCTGTGTGACCTGTGCTGGATTCTATGTTCCTGCCCTGGCAGGGGGGTTGGACTCAATGATCTCTGGAGGTCCCTTCCAACCCTAACATCCTGTGAGCCTGTGTGATCCTGTGAAGCCAGGCATCCTTGCACCACAGTGCAGACTTGGGGGAAAGAATCTTTTGTTTGGAGACACTAAAGGTAAAATATTATTAAGAGTGATTTGTGGTTCCTGTTTTAACAGTATCACAGACTGCAGCGCTGCTGTGTTAGGAGTCCTTGAGTTATCATCAACACCCTTGGTAACTGTTTACTTGGCTTATAAGCCTGAAGTGATCCATAATGCTTCAGCTTACAGAAACGTGCACCAGGCAGGACAAGTGTACTAAGAGATGGTGAGATGGTGCTGCTGATAAATGTCCTTCCTCAGTGAAGGTCAAAATGCCTAAATGCCATGGAGAGAGGAGGGGGGGAGGAGGGCACTGAAAGGGTGGCTGCATTTTTACTGAGACTGCTGTTCATGAGTTGGTTCTCAGGGATATGCTTTAATGTGTGCAAGAAAGGTAATTGACTGATTTGCAGGAAGAGAATTACCCAAACAAAAAGAAAAAAACTCTTTAGTGGAAGATATTTAAGTCACATAAAAAACCAAAATACTCTGCCATTTCCCCAGGAAACAGCACTGGTTATTATGGAGAGGGAGTATTTTTCACGAGAGGAGGAACAAACTCAGTTAAAACAAGGAAATAAAAAGAAAAAAGGATTAGGAAAAAAAAAACACACACACATTTAAATGCAGCAAAATCTCAGATGATTTGCTCCACACTCGGAGGAAAGGGGAGTCTGAGCAACAACAGGGAAGGCAATGACGATGCAGGGACCAAGAGGCACAGTTACAGGTATAAAGAGAAAAAAACCCAACAAAGCATTGGGAAGTATGAGGCCACACCAGAGACATGCTGGATACACAGGATCACAGGATCAGAGGATGTCACAGGTTCACACTATCGCAGTATCACCAAGGTTGGAAGAGACCTCAAAGATCATCGAGTCCAACCTGTCACCACAGACCTCATGACTACACCATGGCACCAAGTGCCACGTCCAATCCCCTCTTGAACACCTCCAGGGACGGTGACTCCACCACCTCCCTGGGCAGCACATTCCAATGGTGAATGACTCTCTCAGGGAAGAACTTCTCCTCACCTCCAGCCTAAACTTCCCCTGGCACAGCTTGAGACTGTGTCCTCTTGTTCTGGTGCTGCTTGCCTGGGAGAAGAGGCCAAACCCTTCCTGGCTACAAACACCTTTCAGGTAGTTGTAGAGAGCAATGAGGTCTCCCCTGAGCCTCCTCTTCTCCAGGAATTGCAGCTCCCTCAGCCTCTCCTCACAGGGCTGTGCTCAAGACCTCTCCCCAGCCTCATTGCCCTTCTCTGGACATGTTTAAGTGTCTCAATGTTCTTCTTAAACTGAGGGGCCCAGAACTGGACACAGGACTCAAGGTGTGGCCTAAGCAATGCAGAGTACAGGGCACAATGACTTCCCTGCTCCTGCTGGCCACACTGTTCCTGATGCATGCCAGGATGCCATTGGCCTTCTTGGCCACCTGGGCACACTGCAGGGTTGGAAGGGACCCAAAGAGATCATCAAAGTCCAACCCGCCTGCAAGAGCAGGACCATACAGTCTAGCTCAGGTCACACAGGAACACATCAAGACAGGCCTTGACAGTTTCCAGAGAAGGAGACTCCACAACCTCTCTGGGCAGCCTGTTCCAGTGCTCTGGCACTCTTACAGTAAAGAATTTCTGCCTTGTGTTGAGGTGGAACCTCCTGTGCTGCAGCTTACATCCACTGCTTACATCCATTACTCCCTATCACAGGGAGCAAGTGAGCAGAGGCTGTCCCCTTCCTCCTGACCCCCAGCCCTCAGATATTTATAAACACTTTTAAAATTCCCTCTAAGTCTTCTCTTTTTCAGACTAAACAGCCCCAGGTCCCTCAGCCTCTCCTCACCAGGCAGTGCTCCAGTCCCCTAATCATCCTCGCAGCCCTCCACTGGACCCTCTCCAGCAGATCCCTGTCTGCTCACATCAAGCATTTGCCATGGTCTGTTTCTGTATTAGCGGTGCAGGGTCCCGCCACAGCAAGCTTACTGCTTCAAATAACAATCCATCAGGGGTTATGGACTGCTGGGGTTGGAAAGTAACCAGTTGCACATTACAAATCACTTTGTGGGAGAAGCCAGCAGTGACTTCTACCCTTCTTTGCATTGTGCACGCAAGAAAGTCAAAACGAGTCAGCAACCCTTCTGGGCAACAACCACCTTGATTTTATTGCTTAAGCTCAAAAGGCAGGAACAATAGGACTGCCAAGAAGAGAGACACTAAGGAATCCATTAGGGTAGAATATTATATTAGATTAGATTTTATTTGTTTGCATGGTGCCTTTGATTCAAAGTAATGAGTAAGTTTAACCCAAGGGACAGAGCAACGAAACAATAAATTGCAATCAAGTGGAACACAACACCGAAGTCCACAGCTAAGCAGTTCCCAGCAAAAACAAACCCAACCAAATGCTCAGGTCACCCAAGGAAAGCAGGGGATGGAAAAATCAAACTGTTTGTAAAAGAGGAAAAAAAACCCAAGGAAGCAGACAAGTGCAGAGGTTTGTTGTTTGTTTGGGGCTGGGGTGGTTTGTTGGTTGGCTGGTTGGTTTTGTCTGGGTTGTTTTGGTTTGGTTCGGCTCATTTCATCTGGCTTTGTTTTCTGACTCTGATTCTTAGCTTACTTCTGAAAATTCAATTCAGAGCTCCTCAAGCTCTGGAAGTTTTGCTCCACGTTTTGAAAGACAAACAGCGTCAGATGGGATGAAACAGAGCAGGAAAGTCATGAGATGCAACAACAAGGATAAATCGCAGCTTTACAAGGCTATGGCAGAGGAACAGACGAAAAGGTTACAAAGGGCACCACTGAGCAGAACAAACCTTGGTTAAGGTTTGTTTCTACCTCCAAGGAGAAAGTAAACCGAGATGGTTTCATGCCCTGCTTTATTGAACATTTCTCAGGTGTTTGGGTGAGAGGTGGAATGACTCCTCTGAAAAGAAAGAAGGAACTCTTACCTGCTTCCCCCCTCCCACTCCACTCCTGCCCTCTTCTGGTTCGCAGCACGTCAGATGGACCACACACTGCAAGCAAAGGGCAGGGCATACCCCTGCTGTTTTATTGATTACCCTACCTCATACCTGCCAATGGCAGAAATAAGAACTATTCTTACTGTTATAACAAGTCAGAAACAAGTCAGAAACAAATCTGAATCATCAATTGCATCAAGAGAAGCGTAGCCAGCAGGCTGAGGGAGGTGATTCTCCCCCTCTACTCCACTCTGGTGAGACCCCACCTGCAGTACTGTGTCCAGTTCTGGACCTCTAGCACAGGAAGGATCTGGAGGTGCTGGCAGGAGTCCAGAGAAGGGCCATCAGGATGAGCAGAGGGCTGGAGCTGCTCTGCTATGAGGACAGCCTGAGAGAGTTGGGGCTGTTCAGTCTGGAGAAGAGAAGGCTCTGAGGAGACCTAATTGTGGCCTTCCAGGATCTGAAGGGGGCTCCAAGAAAGCTGGGGAGGGACTTTTGAGGATGTCAGGGAGTGATAGGACTGGGGGGAATGGAGCAAAACTAGAAATGGGGAGACTGAGATTGGATGTTAGGAAGAAGTTGTTCCCCATGAGGGTGGTGAGAGACTGGCACAGGTTGCCCAGGGAGCTGGTGGCAGCCTCATGCCTGGAGGTGTTTGCAGCCAGGCTGGATGTGGCTGTGAGCAACCTGCTGTAGTGTGAGGTGTCCCTGGCCATGGCAGGGGGGTTGGAACTGGCTGATCCTTGAGCTCCCTTCCAACCCTGACAATTCTACAATTCTCTGATTCCATGTTTGTTTTGGAGACTGATGCATGCATGATCCATGCAAAGCAATACCCAGAGCCCATTTTCAACTTCCTAGCACAAAGGAGTAGCATAGAAATCTTTGTAGTACATTGTTTTCTTACACTTGTAGTATCTCATCTTACATTTGCAACAGGTTCTCTAAAACTCTGCCATTTGAATTCTGTGCAGTTTGGTTCTGTGAACAGTGTGCAGAGAAGGGATTCAACCTGATGTTGCCGAATACATCTGGGAAGACATCCACTAAGCTTCTCCACTAAAGCATCATCTTATTAGAGTATGGTGTAGGAGGGCAACGAAATACATTTTGGATGTGATCACCAATGAGAACAGATTTGGTATGCCACACACTTGCTAAAAGTGGATTTCTACATGCCAGGAAAGCAGTGGGAGTTAACAGCAGAAATATTGACAGACTCTGCTGCCACAGATACAGATTAGCAGAAGGAAAGATGTGACCCTGAGACCTTTACTAAATGTCAGAAGAGAGGAACACAGGCCAGCAGCTTTGCAGCTGCTCACGAATGTCCTCAGTGGCCAACAGCCGTTCCTTACAGACTATGCAATACCTCAGCCACTACAACTTGAGTGCTGAAGAATTCCTGTCCAGTTCTCTGTGTGTGTGATGCAGTCAGGGATGGCAACATGCAACCTGAAAAAGCAATGTCCCCCCTCAATCAGTGCCCAGCACAAACAGATGGGTGAAATAACTTGATGAAAAGACACCTTACTTTGAATTTTATTTGCAACTGAGTCCAGACAAGTAGTATTGTTTTTTTCACAGTATCACCAAGGTTGGAAGAGACCTCAAAGATCACCAAGTCAACCTGTCACCACAGACCTCATGACTAACCATGGCACCAAGTGCCACGTCCAGTCCCCTCTTGAACACCTCCAGGGACGGTGACTCCACCACCTCCCTGGGCAGCACATTCCCATGGCGATGACTCTCTCAGGGAGAACTTTCTCCTCACCTCCAGCCTAAACTTCCCTTGGTGCAGCTTGAGACTGTGTCCTCTTGTTCTGGTGCTGGTTGCTAGAGAGAAGAGACCAACTCCCTCCTGGCTACAACCACCCTTCAGGGAGTTGTAGAGAGCAATGAGGTCTCCCCTGAGCCTCCTCTTCTCCAGGCTAAACAACCCCAGCTCCCTCAGCCTCTCCTCACAGGGCTGTGCTCAAGGCCTCTCCCCAGCTTGTTGCCCTTCTCGGACACCTTCAAGTGTCTCATGTCCTTCCTAAACTGAGGGGCCCAGAACTGGACACAGGACTCAAGGTGTGGCCTAACCAGTGCAGAGTCCAGGGGCACAATGACCTCCCTGCTCCTGCTGGCCACACTGTTCCTCATGCAGGCCAGGATGCCCTTGGCCTTCTTGGCCACCTGGGCACACTGCTGGCTCATGTTTAGGTGGCTGTCAATCAGCACCCCCAGGTCCCTCTCTGTTTGGCAGCTCTCCAGCCACTCTGACCCCAGCCTGTAGCTCTGCATGGGGTTGTTGTCCACTCTTCCTTTATATACTCCTGCTTTTTGGCACCAGAAAAGGCCATTTCCATCCGCACCAACATGATGACTTTCTACACTGCTTTTAAAAATTATCAGAAAATGTTCTGTTGTGCTCTGTTCTGTTGAGAAACTGGTAAGCTCATATTCTTCCGTAGAAGACTGCCTGAAATGATCTCATTAAAAAATTGGCTGCACCTAATTCACATATTTTGTGACATTCTTTACTTAGGACGATGATGAAGGAGAAACTTAGCAACACACTGTCTTTGGACACCACCACAGAAGCACAGAAACATTCAGGTTGGAAAAGACACTGCAGGATCACCAAGTCCAACCCAGAACCATACCCTACAAGGGTCACCCCTTAACCAGATCCCCAAGCACCACATCCAAACCACCTTGAAACACAGCCAGGCTTGGGGACTCCACCAGCTCCCTGGGCAGCACATTCCAATGCCTGACCACTCTTGATGGGGAAAAAAGTAAGTCCTAATGTCCATCCATGAAACAAAGAGTCAGTGCAAATGTGTTCAACACTGACTAATTTTTGTCAGAAGAAATAATAAAGATAGCAGCTGTGCATCAGGGAAGTAACAGGAAACCAAGTGAGAACATCATGATGGCAGTTGCTGAGCCAGATGCACCTTCAGATGTTTGCACAGCTACTTTGAAGGCAAGGAGAAACATACAGGTATAACAAAAGCAAAGATGGCTCACAGTGGGGCATTGTTGCTGGACACACTAATCTCCAAGGTGGTGGTGCTGGACCTACCACACACACTGCTGTGTATGGTACAGAATTAACCAGGTGGGAAAAAAACTTCGAGATCATCAAGTCCAACCTATCACCCAACACTATCTAAGCAACTAAACCATGGCACCAAGCACCCCATCCAGTCTCTTCTTAAGCTCCTCCAGTGATGGTGACTCCACCTCCCTGGGCAGCACATTCCAATGGGCAATCTCTCTTTCTATGAAGAACTTCTTCCTAACATCCAGCCTAAACCTCCCCTGGCACAGCTTGAGACTGTGTCCTCTTGCTCTGGTGCTGGGTGCCTGGGAGAAGAGACCAACCCCCACCTGGCTACAACCTCCCTTCAGGGAGTTGGAGACAGCAAGAAGGTCTCCCCTGAACCTCCTCTTCTCCAGCTAAGCAACCCCAGCTCCTCAGCCTCTCCTCACAGGGCTGTGCTCCAGACCCCTCCCAGCTTTGTTGCCCTTCTCTGGACACCTTCCAGCAACTCAACATCTTTCCTAAACTGAGGGGCCCAGAACTGGACACAGGACTCAAGGTGTGGCCTAACCAGTGCAGAGTACACAGCACAATGCCGTCCCTGCTCCTGCTGGCTATACTATTCCTGATGCAGGCCAGGATGCCCTTGGCCTTCTTGGCCACCTGGGCACACTGCTGGCTCATTGTCAGCCTACTATCAACCAGTAATCCCAGGTACTCTCCAGCCACTCCGACCCCAGCCTGTAGCTCTGCATGGGGTTGCTGTGGCCAAAGTGCAGCCCCTGGCACTTGGACTTGTTGAATGCCATCCTGTTGGACTCTGCCCATCTGTCCAACCGGTCGAGGTCCCTCTGCAGAGCCCTTCTGCCCTCTAACTGACCAACATCTGCTCCCAACTTGGTGTCATCTGCAAATTTGCTGATGACTGTCTCAATGCCCTCATCCAGATCGTCAATGAAGACATTGAAGAGGATGGGGCCCAGCACTGATCCCTGGGGGACGCCACTGGTGACTGGCCTCCAGCTGGCCTCCACTGTTCCCCCAAGAATGAGACATGAGGCAACCCACCAAGTGTGTCATCTTCTAAACCACAAACCAGATGAAACAGTTCTTCCTGCCACTTGGAGTCACAACACAGAAAACAAGATAAAGGGGGAATGGACTTGCATTGCTCTGTAGCTTAAGGTTTGATTTAACTACCTCCTAGGCAAGCCTTGAACAAAACTAAGAACAAAGGACACAGTTTAAAAGCATGGGAGGAGGACTTTGTGGGGTGTTTTTTCAGTTCAAACACTCAGGGCAAAGTCACCTGCTGAGCCACATGAGACAGAAAGCCCTGGTAAAGGGGGACAAGGAAAGACTGGAGTTTGCAAGAATTGGCCTCTGTTGACCTTTGTTGTTTGGTTTAATCATCAAAGACGACTGAGCTGCCTCTGGTACAGCCCTGGATAAAGGACTGCATTGGAACATAAAAATAAACACTGCAGAAATTGAAAGGCTAATTTCTAAGATCTCACCATAGTTCCTGTGTCAGAAAGCGTTCAACTTTACCCTAACAACTGCAGCTGCTTGAGAGAAAAGTTGCCTCAGCTCAGTGCTCTGGCACAGTGTTGGGAGCCTCCTTCCTTCCACACCAAACCACAAAGCCAATTCTGTCCTATCGTTTGCAGGAGACTGAAAATAGTAACACTCAAGTGACTTATCACCTCTGGTAGCACTGGAAAAGTAACTTCATTATTGTATTGCTTCAGATAAGAAAAAAATTACCTCAAGACACAGATGAGCAGAAACATAATCAAGACCAGCAGGCAACAGGCAAGAAATTAAACTCTATCAGCACAATCTTTCAAACTGTCAGCATTTATTTGTGAGTGGGAAACAGAGTACAACAAGGCACCCCCATCAGCCTCTGCCTTTATTGCAATCCCATTACAGTCAAAGCCAATTAAACCTGACACTGCCTTTTGAAATCTGCACTTCATTGTAATTAGACACAACTGCCCCTGCACTGGCTTTGTGCACACAAAACTTCAAATGGAAGAGCAGAACAAGGTCCTGGTGGCATTCTAAGCTGATTGGAGCTTCCTTACTGAAAACCTCTTCTGAATGGCACAGATGTCACAGAATCACCAAGGTTGGAAGAGACCTCAAAGATCACCAAAGTCCAACCTGTCACCACAGACCCCATGACTAGACCATGGCACCAAGTGCCACGTCCAGTCCCCTCTTGAACACCTCCAGGGACGGTGACTCCACCACCTCCCTGGGCAGCACATTCCAATGGCCAACAACTCTCTCTGTGAAGAACTTTCTCCTCACCTCCAGCCTAAACTTCCCCTGGTGCAGCTTCAGACTGTGTCCCCTTGTTCTGGTGCTGGTTGCTAGAGAGAAGAGGTCAACATCTTCCTGGCTACAACCACCCTTCAGGGAGTTGCAGACAGCAATGAGGTCGCCCCTGTGCCTCCTCTTCTCCAGGCTAAGCAACCCCAGCTCCCTCAGCCTCTCCTCACAGGGCTGTGCTCAAGGCCTCTCCCCAGCCTTGTTGCCCTTCTCTGGATACCTTCAAGTGTCTCGATGTCCTTCTTAAACTGAGGGGCCCAGAACTGGACACAGGACTCAAGGTGTGGCCTAACCAAAGCAGAGTCCAGGGGCACAATGACCTCCCTGCTCCTGCTGGCCACACTATTCTTGATGCAGGCCAGGATGCCCTTGGCCTTCTTGGCCACCTGGGCACACTGCTGGCTCATGTTCAGGCAGCTGTCAATCAGCACCCCCAGGTCCCTTTCTGTTTGGCAGCTCTCCAGCCACTCCAACCCCAGCCTGTAGCTCTGCATGGGGTTGCTGTGGCCAAAGTGCAACACCTGGCACTTGGATTTGTTGAATGCCATCCTGTTGGACTCTGCCCATCTGTCCAGTCGGTCAAGGTCCCTCTGCAGAGCCCTTCTGACCTCTAACAGATGTCCAGAAAGGAGAGTAAAGCTTCAGCACCCTGCAGGTTAAACACACCCTTCACAAGTGGAGGATTGCAAATCTTCTGCAAAGATGTTAATTGTCAGGGCCCTGATGGCACTGAGGAGCTTCAGTTGCTCAGAGTGGTCCCACCTAAGGCCTCCCAACCCATCCACACCTCCTGCCCAGTTGCCCTATTTAAGCCCAGCCCTGAACAACAAGCTCCCTCGTTAATGCTGGTACAGGAGTGCAGGGATCCAGCTATTTCCTGCCTGGATTCAGCTCCATGTGATGGGCCCTCGAGGGAGCCACCCCTGCCCATTGTGTTCAGGTACCCTGGGAAAAATGGGAACCTGGCAGATGAGGATGTAGTTGGCCCCAGCATCACCTTCAGCTCCTGCACCGACCTCCTTCCACTGCTCTCTGCCACTACCCCTCTCTTGATGAGCTGACCCTCTCCTAGGGGCTTCCAAAACCTCTGGTGCTCATGAGGTGCCCCAGTTTTTAAAAGCACACTCTAAGTATCTCTACCTTCTCCTAAGTAACTGGAGACAGAATGAGAGAAAATGGCTTCAAGTCAGGCATGGGGAGGTTTAGATTAGGTATTAGGGAAAATTTCTTTAATGGAAGAGTGGTCAAGCACTGCAAGAAACTGCCCAGGGAGGAGGTGGTGTCTAGCTAAGCCACTAGGAGCAAGTCAAATGCTTGCAGTAGTATCTATGGATGATACCTTAAATACAAATAAGGAACACAGATGCATTACCAACTGGTAATCAGTAGAATGGAGAATCTTCGTCAAAACAGCTACATCTCTACAGACTTGACTTTCGTTTTCCCTGCAGTAACAATAGCAAAGTTATAGGCCAGTGTTACCTACCAAAAGGAGGAGACTAGGCTGAGACCCTACCTTGAGCACTGCATCCCGTTCTACAGCCCCTATTACAAGAAGGATCTGGAGGTACTAGAAGGTGTCCAGATAAAAGCCTGGAGCAACTCTCCTATGGGAGACAGGCTGACAGAGAGTTGAGGCTGTTCAATCTGGAGAGGAGCAGGCTCTGAGGAGACCTCATTGTAGCCTTCCAGTATCTGGAGGGGGGCAAAAAGAAAGCTGGGGAGGGACTTTTGAGGGTGTCAGAGAGCGACAGGACTGGGGGGAATGGAGCAAAACTAGAAGTGGGGAGATTGAGATTGGATGTCAGGAAGAAGTTCTTCCCCATGAGGGTGGTGAGAGCCTGGCACAGGTTGCCCAGGGAGGTGGTGGCAGCCTCATCCCTGGAGCTGTTTGCAGCCAGGCTGGATGTGGCTGTGAGCAACCTGCTGCAGTGTGAGATGTCCCTACCCATGGCAGGGGGGTTGGAACTGGCTGATTCTTGAGGTCCCTTCCAACCCTGACAATTCTATGATTCTAGTTGATTACTTAGGGTTGGGTGATTGGTTGGGACTTAGTGATCTTGGAGGTCTCTTCCAACCTGGCTGATTCTGTGTGTTAAATTAAAAACTGTGCAGATGTGGCACTTTGGGACATGGCTTAGGGGGCAGGGTGGTGCTGTTGGGCTGAGCATTGGATTTGATGATCTTGGAGGTCTTTCCTAACCTTAGTGATTCTCTGGCTCTAGCTAGAGTTCCTGCTTTCCTACTGACGCACTTTAAGCACTTTAAGCTGCAGTGTTATCTTTAGCTCCCTATGGTATTATTAGACTTAAGCTGCAGAAGTACAAAGAAAGGGAAATTCTGTGTAGGAACACAGCAGCCTGGTAGAGGGTTTGAGAAATGCTTCCCAGCAAGAGAGACTGGCCATTGGAATGTGCTGCCCAGGGAGGTGGTGGAGTCACCAGCCCTGGAGGTGATGAAGAGACTAGATGAGGCCCTTGGTGCCATGGTTTAGTTGATTAGATGGTTCTGGGTGATAGGTTGGACTCGGTGATCCCAAAGGTCTTTTAAAACCTGGGTATTTCTGTATTCTCTTCTGATACAGATGTGGTTAAAGAACACTGACTTCAATCACTTAGGGAGAGGATTTTAAACGGCCACCAGGTGTCCTCCTTATTATATAAACATTCAGGCTAATGGTACCACAGGCAGGATCTGTGCTTTACACAGGCTCACAGGACGTTAGGGGTTGGAAGGGACCTCCAGAGATCATCGAGCCCAACCCCCCTACCAGAGCAGGAACAGAGAATCCAGCACAGGTCACACAGGAACACATCCAGATGGGTCCCGAAAGTCTCCAGGGAAGGAGACTCCACAACCTCTCTGGGCAGCCTGTTCCAGTGCTCTGGGAACCTCACAGTGAAGAAATTCCTCCTCATGTTGAGGTGGAACCTCCTGTGCTGGAATTCATATCCACTGCCCCTTGTCCTATCATAGGGTGCAACTGAGAAGAGCCTGTCCCCTTCCTCTTTTAACAGATCAATACCTGGGGCAGCAAACCAAAATGACCCTGGGGTAGCAAACCAAAATGACCCTGGGGTAGCAAACCAAAATGACCCTGGGGTGGCAGATTGCTTTGTATGTGCCATTTTTAATGGTGACTGCAATAAGAGTAGCTAATTTATTCTGAGAGGTTTATTCAAACTACTTTATTTCAAGCTATTTTATTCAAACACAGCTGGAAATGCTTCCTCACTGACCTTTCAGAGTTGCTCTTGCTTCTAGGCACACAAAAGTTTTCCATGCTCTGCTGAGAGCCTCAGACAGGACAGTGCCTGATGCTCTCCAGGACACAGACTATGGCTATGGATCTATGTGCTCAGTGAATTTTCTGGCTTCAGAGCCAGTAAAGTCCTTGGGTGCCTCAGCACATGCTGGCCTGTCCCTATGGGGCTGGCAGATTAAGCTCTACAGGACCAAGCACAGCCCTAAGTAAAACAGGCTGAGAGAGCTGACAAGGGGGTTGGAATACAAATTAACCAGATTGGAAAACACCTTTGAGATCAAGTCCAGTCTGTCACCCAACACCATCTAATCAACTAAACCATGGCACCAAGTGCCTCATCCAGGCTCTTCTTAAACACCTCCAGGGATGGTGACTCCACCACCTCCCTGAGCAACACATTCCAATGGCCAATCACTCTTTCTGGGAAGAACTTCTTCCTAACATCCAGCATAAACCTCCCCTGGCACAGCCTGAGACTGTGTCCTCTTGTTCTGGTGCTGGTTGCCTGGGAGAAGAGACCAACCCCCACCTGGCTACAACCTCCCTTCAGGGATTTGGAGAGAGCAAGAAGGTCTCCCCTGAGCCTCCTCTTCTCCAGGCTAAGCAACCCCAGCTCCCTCAGCCTCTCCTCACAGGGCTGTGCTCCAGACCCCTCCCCAGCTTTGCTGCCATTCTCTGGACACCTTCCAGCAGCTCAACATCTTTCCTAAACTGAGGGGCCCAGAACTGGACACAGGACTCAAGGTGTGGCCTCATCAGTGCTGAGTACAGGGCAGAATGACCTCCCTGCTCCTGATGGCCACACTGTTCCTGATGCAGGCCAGGATGCCATTGGCCTTCTTGGCCACCTGGGCACACTGCCGGGCTCATGTTCAGCCTACTACCAACCAGCACCCCAGGTCCCTCTCTGCCTGGCTGCTCTCCAGCCACTCTGACCCCAGCCTGTAGCACTGCATGGGGTTGTTGTGGCCAATGTGTAGAACCTGGCACTTGGATGTGTTCAATCTCATGATACTGGAAAAGTCTCTCAGTGGCTGTAACTGAGAGAAGCAGATAATTAATGAAACAACTTTTAATCTGGACCATTCCATTTATTCTTCAGACAAACACAATGCAACTTCAATATGGGGAATCATCCTTTGTAGTTCCTAGGACCCAGTTGTCTCTGTAATGTCCCTTTTTCACATTTTATCTGTAATTCCAGCTATGGAGTGGAGTAGGGAACTTCAGCAAACAGCTACAGAGCAAGGTAAGTTGATACAGGGGAAACAAAGGATGTTGTGTCCTTCCTACCTCACTGCAGCCCTCATGGAACCACAGCAATGGCCACCATAGAAACAATCAGTGTTGACAAGCCATGAAGTTAAGGTATTTAAGTTAATTATTTTATTAGTTTATATTACTTCAAACCCTTCATCACTTTTTCACTCAGTGCTGTTGCTCCCTGGGCAAGGAGCAAAGCAAATGCTGCTCAGGAGACAGTGCAGGCTAGAAAAGAGTAGCTCTGGTGTAAGTCTTCTGACTATCTCCATTTTCCTGGTCAGAAAAGTGATTAATGATTGATGGGTAATTTTCAATGGTTATTTGGATGCCTAAATTGGGGAAAAAAATCATTTTGTTGCTCAAGTACAACCTTCAAGCTTGAAATGTGCAAAGATTATGAAGACAGATGTTGAGTTGCTGGAAGGTGTCCAGAGAAGGGCAACAAAGCTGGGGAGGGGTTTGGAGCACAGCCCTGTGAGGAGAGGTTGAGGGAGCTGGGGTTGCTCAGCCTGAGAAGAGGAGGCTCAGGGGAGACCTTCTTGCTGTCTACAGCTACGAAGGGAGGTTGGGGATAGGTTGGGGTTGGTCTCTTCTCCCAGGCACCCAGCACCAGAACAAGAGGACACAGTCTCAAGCTGCACCAGGGGAAGTTTAGGCTGGATGTTAGGAAGAAGTTCCTCATAGGAAGAGAGATTGGCCATTGGGATGTGCTGCCCAGGGAGGTGGTGGAGTCCCCATCCCTAGAGGTGTTTAGGAAGAGACTGGATAGGGTGCTTGGTGCCATGGTTTAGTTGATTAGATGGTGTGGGGTGATAGGTTGGACTTGATCTCCAAGGTCTTTTCCAACCTGGTTAATTCGATTCTAAGACAAGAAGGGTGATAATTTTGTTTTATTACCAGTAAACTGCCTCTCCCTGTGCATTAACACCTGAAACCAAGTGTGTTACTTGACACTGTGTACTGAAAAGCAATTTGCTTTTGAGTGAGTGTGGACAGAGACTGATGTATGTTGCTTGATGTTAATTGCTGCTGGGCATGACACAGATGGCATAGAACAATGGGTGGAGAATCACAGTACATTAGAGGTTGGAAGGGACCTCCAGAGACCATCCAGTCCAACCCCCCTGTCAAAGCAGGATCACCCAGGGCAGTCTGCACAGGAATGCATCCAGGTGGGTTTGGAAAGGCTCCAGAGAAGGAGACTCCACAACCTCCCTGGGCAGCCTGCGCCAGGGCTCTGGCACCCTCACTCTAAAGAAGTTTCTCCTCATGTTGAGCTGAAACCACCTCTGTTCAAGTTGGTCTCCATTGTTCCTTGGCTTATTGCTGTGCAGCACCCAAAAGAGCTTGGCCCCCTCCACTTGACCCCTCAGCTATTCATAGACATTGATCAGATCTCAGGCTTCTGGGTTAAGTTGAATCTGCTGCCATTCATACCTGGTATGCCAGCTCCAAAATGGAAGTGCTGGCTGGAGCACAGTATTGCAGCTGGCCAGCTGGATGGCTGCGTCCATCTGCTAGAGGGTAGGGAGGCTTTGCAGCAGGGCCTGGGCAGGTTAGACCCAAGGGCCAAAGCTAATTGAAGTCCAACAAGGCCAAGTGCCAGGTCCTGCACCTGCGTCACAACAACCCCATGGTGAGCTACAGACCTGGGGATGTGTGGTTGGAAAGCTGCCACTCAGAGCGGGACCTGGGGGGTCTGGTTAACAGTTGATTAAATATGAGCCAGCAGTGCCCAGGTGGCCAAGGAAGGCAATGGCATTCTGGCTTGGCTCAGAAACAAGTTGGGCAGCAGGGACAGGGAGGTAAGGCCACACCTTGAGTGCTGTGTCAGTTCTGGGGCCCCTCACTACAAGAGGGACATTGAGGTGCTGCTGGAGAGTGTCCAGAGAAAGGCGATGAGGCTGGAGAAGGGCCTGGAGCACCTGGCCACGAGGAGGG
>CM037643.1:42140968-42215996 GCA_015227895.2 Colaptes auratus | reverse complement strand
TCATATCCATGCCAGCAGTCAGAAGGAAAAGGGGAAGCACTGAATGGGTAGCGAGGGGAAAGGCTGTACCTTTTCAGGGTAGCAAGGGGAAAGGATGTACCTCCTCAGCTCTCCCACATTCCTGCAGTCAGAGAGAGAAGTGCACTGATGTCATTTACCTCTGAGACAGAGCAGTTGAGCTGGAAGATCTGCCCTTCTCCTTCAACCTGCCGCACGCAGAGTTTGCAGACCAGCTCCACGGTGTTCAGGCTGAACCTTTCCAGCGTGAAGGTGCAGTGCAGGTTCCTCTGGCATCCACTCCAGATGTGATAAAAGGGAATTTCCTGCAGCAGGGAAGCAAACCAAAATACAGTTAGGGAGGGATGAGAGACCAGGGCATGGATGCTCTATGACCCCATGCTGCTGTCACTGCAAATGCTGCAGGGGAAAATCTGTCCAGTGAACTGCAGCCTGGCACCTGGTGTTTTTTAAACACCCCCTGTGTGTCACTGCATTTCTTTAAACCTCACTGCTAGGGTCCAATGCCAGTGGTCTGCTGTGGGGATTGAAGAAGAGTTCAGCACTTTTGAGCATGAAACAGGGTGTGCTGATAAAGACACAGACAGCCTCATTACGACGAGGCCTTGGGAAGTGCTTGGGTAGAGAGCAGGCAGAGAACAGACACCTGGTGTTTCCTTCATGGGTGTAAGAACTTTTGAAATGCTCAGCCAATGACTGTTTGTGGCAGTTTAGGCTGGGTGCCTCCTGAACTGAAGCCACAGAGTTACACCTCCAGTGTCTAGAGTGTCCAGCTCAGTGAGTGGACACAGGCAATGGTGGATTGCTACCCATCAATCCTGCGCCCTTATAATAAACCTGGTTGCAAAGTCATTGTCTGTCTCTTTCCTCCCTCTCTGCTCCCATGGGAGAGGCTTTCTGATCAGGTAATGGTGAGGCAGTGTCTCAGGCCTCCTTGGCTTGTTTAGGCCTTATGCCAGAATAAGAAAGAAGGGGGTGGGTGGGGGGGAGGGGCAGTTTCAGGACTGGACAGCCTGAGACCAGCCTAGCAATGTGGGGGAAGAGTGAGCCCTGGGGGTTTGGGTGCACCCCAGGTGGGGAGAAGGGAAGCATTAGGGTTTTTTTGGTGTGGTAAAGGGACTTTGTATGCTTTGGATATGCTCATCACTAATGCTTTGTAGTTTTGTAGTGTATGAGTAGCTTTTCCATTTAACCTTTCCATGCCTGTCCAAGCCATTTGTGTGAGCATTACTCTTTTGCCCCTTTTGGGGCAATAAAGCATCTGTCCTGCTCTAAACTAGGACACTGTTCAGGTAAGTGCTGTTTTGCTGGAATGGAAAAGCACTGCTAGAATCAAGCTTGCCTTATGCTGTGGTAGAAGGAGTATCTAAACTGTAGTTCTCACAGTGAAGTGGATCCTGCCCTTTCCTCTGAGCTGCCATCTACAGTGTCCAGCCTGCCCTTCACAGACGCCACGAGGCTCCGTGCCACGATAGGCCGCAGTCTGCGGTGCTCACCTGGTATTTAGCCAGCAGTTTGCTCTTCCAGAGAGAGTGGGCAATGTCATGGATGGACAGGCGGAGGTTGTGGGTGCTTCCCTTGAAATGCAAAGCTTTGGGCTCCTCCAGAAGCTGCCCACCCATCTGCCGCTCCAGCTGAAGGACCTCCTGCAGGATTGGGATAAAAAGGAGGAAGTGATCAGGTTTTACCAAGACAGGCTGAGGGAGCTGGGGGTGTTGAGCCTGGAGAAGTGGAGGCTCCAGGGAGACCTAACAGCAGCCTGCCAGTACCTGAACAGGGGTACAAGAAGGCTGGAGAGAGACAGAGGCCTGCAGGGACAGGACAAAGTGCAATGGCTTTAACCTGGGGAAGAGCAGATTGAGATTGGATGTTAGGAACAAGTTATTTTACTATGAGGGTGGTGGAAGACTGGAAGAGGTTGCCCAGGGAGGTGGTTGAGGCTCCTTCCCTGGAGGTATTGAAGGTGAGGCTGGAGGAGGCCCTGGGCAACCTGATCTAGCTGGGGATGTCCCTGCTGACTGCAGGGAGGTTGGACTGGATGAGCTTTGGAGGTCCCTTCTGGCCTGGACCATTCTGTGATCCTGCCTCAGGCCAACTAAAAAGGAGCCTGTGTTTTAGCTAAGCACAAAAGAAGCTACTCTTGATCACATTCAGGGTCTAGTTAGCATACAAGATGAGCCTCTGTCCCAGGTCCTGGCAGAAGCTAAAATAATGATTATCAGCCACTGGAGGAAGAGGAACAAAAAAACAGGAAACCTTTTAGATGGAGGCTGTGTGCCCTGTAAGATCAGTGCAAAGCAGTGGACCTCCTGGGATACAGTTTTTCACATCTGTAGACAACGTGCTTTTGATTCATTTTTGGTCAGAACTTCCCCTTTCCAGCCAGGCAATAATGATCTTGAAAGCACTCCCAAGCAAACAAACAAAACCCACAAGTAAGACTAGCAAATGAATTCTAAATGCACTGAAGGTGGGAAAGAAGAGATTGTGCTCCTCTGTTCTGTGTAAATTACACCATTTAGATCCTGTTGTAAGATTTGGTCTCTTCTCCCAGGCAACTAGCACCAGAACAAGTGGGCACAGTCTCAAGCTGCACCAGGGGAAGTTTAGGCTGGAGGTGAGGAGAAAGTTCTTCCCAGAGAGAGTTGTTAGCCCTTGGAATGTGCTGCCCAGGGAGGTGGTGGAGTCACCGTCCCTGGAGGTGTTCAAGAGGGGATTGGATGTGGCATTTGGTGCCATGGTCTAGTAGTCATGGGGTCTTGGATGACAGGGTTGGACTTGATGATCTTTGAGGTCTTTTCCAACCTTGTTGATTCTATGATTCTATGATTTCTGATGGCTAAGAACCCAGAAAACACCTCTCTCCAGCAAGGTCATCTGCAAAGCAGCTGAGGAGATGATGCAGAGTTAAATGGATGCTTTCCCTTTAAGTACACAAGAGGAGAAACAGAGGGACTGCTGAGATCATCATAAGGATGATCTTCAAACAGCAAAGCATCACACAGCAGACCACATGCTTACAGTCTATCCCTCATCCAGTCCCTGAACGTCGAAGCACTTATCAATGCCAATTCACCCTCACATTCCCAGAACAGAGATGTTCACTGTTGCACCTTTACAATAAAGCACAGCAAATCACCTATTCATGGTTATGTGTCAGCTTCAGAGCTAAAAGTGAAAACCAAATGATTGCAGGTCGTCCCTGGACAGTTTTAAGGCCAGGCTGGATGTGGCTCTGAGGACCTGATACAGTGTGAGGAGGACCTGATACAGTGTGAGGTGTCCCTGATGTGGCAGGGGGGTTGGAACTGGTTGATCCTTGAGATCCCTTCCAACCCTGACAATTCTATGATTCTGTGATTGTATGATCAGGCATAAGACAGCCCCTGGCTGGCAAGGGGGAGAGAGAAGGGAGAGGGCTGCAGCTTCATTGGCCAGACATGAAGACCGGATCGGACGAGAAGCACCTCCCCTTCTACTTGTTTAGCCAAATCTTTGTCTCTAGTTCCTGTCATCATAATTTGGAAGCCCAGACTTTTTGTTCTCTGGAAACTCTCTCTTTCAGAAACTCCATAAAGTTGGAGATTCAACTGCAAGTAGACTATTGAAGGATAATGCTAGGACTAGGGGGAATGGAACAAAGATAGAAATGGGTAGATTCGGATTGGATGTTAAGAAGAAGTTGTTCCCCATGAGGGTGGTGAGAGCCTGGCACAGGTTGCCCAGGGAGGTGGTAGAAGCCTCATGCCTGGAGGTTTTTAAGACCAGGCTGGATGTGTCTCTGAGCAACCTGCTGTAGTGTGAGGTGTCCCTGCCCATGACAGGGGGGTTGGATCCAGATGATCATTGAGGTCCCCTCCAACCCTGACAATTCAGTTATTCTGTGACTCAATTCTACCTTCTTTCCAGTGTCCCCTAATTATCCCATCAAGACATGTAGAGAGCAATTGATAGTAATTATCTGATCACTATAGATCTTCTTTGCATATGAATTATCTCCCTGGAAGGTCCAGAGGATGACTTGTGGCACTGCATGAGCTAATTGCAGGCACTACCTCTCAGGCACAACTGCTGCTGCCCATGCAGTGCCAGCTCTTGGGCTGTGCCCCTCTAAGGAAAGCACTGCACCATTCCAGCCACCAGTTCTATGTGTCTAGATTCAATATCCCACTTTTGGTACCCACTTTTGGTAGCCACCCTTGGTCACTGCAGCCCCTCTACAGTGGGCTCCAACTGGAGGATGCTGAGCAGGCTGTGCTTCTTCCATGCTACTCAGTTAATTAATTCAGAACTAATTTGGAGCCATGATTTGTCCTGCTCTTCAACCCTGCAGGTTGGCTTTAGCCCTATGGCATTTTATTCAGAGCAGTGCTCATCCTGCTGGCTGGTGCTTCTATGCCCTCCTCAGCCAAAATCTGAGCTGTGTATTGCTTGCCCTGTGCTGGGGTGGCTCTGGCCGTGCTCCCCATTGCCTTTCACCACTCTGGTGAGCTGGGACTGGTGCCTTTATTCTCTTCCTAGGAGAGGGAAGCTGTATAAGGAATCACTCCATTGTCAGCACCACCAGGACAGCCACCACCTGAATTTGGAAAGAGCTTTCTTGTTAGCAGGGCACAAGCAAGCACCAGTGTTCAGTCTAAGCTTTTGCCTTTCTTCATTAGAGGAAAAAAACCACACAATAAACAATTGAGAGATCATCACATGCCTGTTACTCCTTCCCTCCCTCCCCCCTCATTTGGAAAAGAGTTACTCTAGAGCACAAGGCAGGTTGGGGGATGCCACCCTACCTAGAGCCTGAAATCATTCACCTGCCCTCAGTCACAGAATCACAGAAGGTTAGGGGCTGGAAGGGACCTCCAAAGCTCATCCAGTCCAACCCCCCTGCCAGAGCAGGAGCACCTAGAGCAGATCACACAGGAACACATCCAGGCAGGTTTTTAATATCTCTGGAGAGGGAGACTCCACAACCCCTTGGCAGACTCTTCCAGGGTTCTGTCACCCTCACAGGGAAAAATTTCTTCCTCCTGTTTCCATGGCACTTCCTCTGCCTCAGCTTCCACCACTGCCCCTTGTGCTGGCATTGGGCATCCCCCAGCAGAGCCTGGCTCCAGCCTCTGGGCACTCACCCTGCACATCTTTATCAATATGAATGATGCAAACCCCTCAGGCTCTCCTCATATGGAAGGTATTCCACTCCATCATCTTTGTGGCTCTGCACTGGACTCTTTCAACCAGCTCCCTGAGGTCCTTCTTGAACTGAGGGGCCCAGAACTGGGCACAATATTTCAGAGCTTCACCAGGGCAGAGTAGGGGGGGAGGAGAACATCTCTTGACCTACTAACCACAGCCCTTCTAATCCACCTGAGGATGCCATTGGCCTTCTTGGCCACAAAAGCACACTGGTGGCTCATGGTCAGCCCTCCATCCACTAGGACCTGCAGGTGCTTTTCCCTTTCACTGCTCTCCAGCAGGTCAGTCCCCAACCTGTACTTGTCCATGGGGTTGTTCTTTCCTAGGTGCAAGACTCTACCCTTGCCCTTGGTGAACTTCATTCCATTTCTCCCTGTCCAGCTCTCCAACCTGGCTAAATCTGTCAGGCTGGTCAGCCCATGCCACACACAGCTCACATCCCTCAATGTCAAAGCCATAGGTGAACAAAGAGATGGAAGTAAAGCAGCTGGATTTCTTTACAGTTATTGTATTTTGACTTACTTTTTTACAGTGGAACAGCTCAGGCCTCCCCCTCTATGTGCAAAAATCATCCTTAAAGAAGAGACCAGTGCTCAAGCTCATTGCCATTCTCGCCCTTCCTCAGAAAGTGGTTTTGTGAGTATCCCACCCAAGTGTCTCAGGACCCTGCAGGACAGGGGATGCTGCACATGTGAGCAGCACTGAGCTCACTGCTCCACAGCCCCCAGCAACCCTGCAAAGCTGCTCCCACAACATCTGACAAGTGATTAGACTTCCTACTGTACTGCAGGCACTGGCAGCTCAGAAGCCAGCACTTGCTCTGCATCAGGAGAGGGGAAAAACCTGCACCTTGTTGCGTACTGCAACTGCTGCTCTGTCTTTGGTGGCCCTTAGGACATATTCAGCATATGGCAGGCTCACTACTAGTTGTAAATAATAACAGAATGCATTTGGTTGCCTGCTCTGTGTTGCTCAGTGCCTCTCCTGATCCTTTCTGCTGTTGCACCGAATCAGATTACCTCACAACTCTCCTCACAGTCTATTAGAAACAAACCAACAGCTCATGAGTAACACCTAATTGGATTCCCCCAGCTCTGACTGCATTAGCTGTCTGTCCAAGGCTCCTCTGACTCGCTTGTTATTACCTCAGGCCTCGATGAAGCCAAGGAAAATTGTATTACACAGCACAGGCATAAAACCATCAGGCTTTTGCAGCTTGATTGCTATGAAAGGTCCTTTTCACTAATTTTAAAGAGGAAAAACAGAAGGGAAACCAGACGCAGGAAAATAATTGTTTCTGAAAGCCTGATCACAACACATTGACAGAGGCCAGGCCCCATACAGACAGACCCATGATGAAGTCATGATGTGCTTGCTTCGCCCCTTACACTTTACTGCCTTTTGTATGCACAGTGGAAGGCTGCAAGAGTATTCCCTCAGCAAAGCCTAAGCAGGCAGGCCTTGGTATCAGAGCAAAGCTGAGCATGCCACTTGCACTTATGGAAGCCACTGCTCTGAAAACCACAAAGATCTCCCAGCCAGTACACCTGGGTTTAAATCCCAGTAATTCCCACACAGAGCTGAAGAAATAAAAGCCTGCACAGCACCAGGATCAATCTGGCTTTGAACTTACTTGGCTGCAAAGAGGCATTTGGGAAGTTGCACTGGCTACCATTAAAGATAAAAGCCTGTGGCAGTTTTAGGCTGATGCCTAGGAAATTTCCCACAGATTGACTAGAAAATGGAAGAATGTAAATACATTACCATTGGATGTAAAGGGAACACAAAGTCTAAATAATCCCAGTGGTCTATTAACTGACATATAGCTGTATAAACTAACTCTCTCTCTTTTTCTTGGCTTCTTTGCTCTAGCTGATACTAGCTGGTGGCTTTTGCTTGGCTGTTGCTGACCTTGGGTGTGTTCTAGTTGTGGCTAAGTCCTAACAAGCTGCTCTCTGCTTTTCTCCTCTTGCTTTTCCCTTGGCAGGGGGAAGGAGAGGGGAAGCTATTGGTAGCACACTGGTTTTGTCCAGGGGCGTTCTTGTGTGGTTTATAAGTTGTAAATAGATGCAAATGTTGCATATTTTGCACTTATTCACAGTATCACTAAGGTTGGAAGAGACCTCAAAGATCATCGAGTCCAACCTGTCACCACAGACCCCAGGACTAGACCATGGCACCAAGTGCCACATCCAATCCCCTCTTGAACACCTCCAGGGATGGTGACTCCACCACCTCCCAGGGCAGCACATTCCAATGACGAATGACTCTCTCAGTGAAGAACTTTCTCCTCACCTCCAGCCTAAACTTGCCCTGGCACAGCTTGAGACTGTGTCCTCTTGTTCTGATTAATCTGCTCCATCATTTTCCCTGGCACTGAGGTCAGGCTGCCAGGCCTGGAGTTTCCGGGTTCCTCCATCCACCCTTCTTGTGGATGGGGACCACATTGTCCAGTTTCCAGTCATCTGGGACCTCACCAGTGAGCCAGGACTGGAGGAAAATGATGGAGAGAAAACATCTGACAAGCACTCACTCATCATTGCATTCCATATTGTGGTTGTAAATACAGCTTCACTTGCTTCCAACTGAGCTGGTCTGGCAATTGTATCTTGGGGGTAATTTCAACCCACCACAAAGCCCTGCCATTTAATCACAGAAAACATTCAGTTGGAAGAGACCTCCAAGCTCATCCAGGCCAACCTTCAGCCCAGTTTAGGGTCAGCTCTAAACCATGTCCCTAAGCACCAGCTCCACACACTGCTTGAAAACCTCCAGGCATGGGGAACTCCAGCACTGCCCTGGGCAGAACATTCCCATGTCTGAGAACCCTCTCTGGGAAGAAATATTTCCTAGCACCCAGCCTGAACCTCCCCTGGAGCAGCTTGAAACCATTTCCCCTGGTGCTGTCCCTTGCCACTAAGGAGAAGAGGCTGCCCCCTTCTCACTCCAACCTCCCTTCAGGTAGTTGTAGAGAATGATGAGGTCTCCGTTCTTACTTGTGCAGTTGAAGCTACAATACTGACTAAGTGTTTCTGTTATTGATAACACCTGTAAAAGCACAGGCACTTATAAAGAGAAATAGCAAGCATGGTTCTCTAGCTGCTCATCTGTATGTAGTGAGTGTGTGCTTGTGTGCATGCAGCCAGAGTGAGGTTATGCAGTTAGAGACAGCACCGGCTTTGGTTTATATCAGCTGTGAATTCCCGACACAAAAAGCTGCATGCCAAGAGGTGCAATAAAGCAGTATGAAAGCAGGCAGTGATTAACAGCCCAGAGAAGCTTCTTTTATCATTATCAACTATTTACAAAGAAGCATTTATATGTTTCCCCATCTCTGGGGAGCTGGCACTTAGCATTAAAAATGCATGAATAACAAATGAAGCTTCGTGTACCTTATGGCCTTTGAATAATGCAAAAAATCTTAGGGTTCAGGATATGATACAGGTAAACAAAGGAGGGGAAAAAGTGGAGGGGGAAGAAAATAATGTGAGATCCCTATGCAAAGGACAATTTCTAGTGTGGGGGGGTTAAACTGTGGAACAGCAGCTTGCTGTCAGGCTCTTCCTCTAGTGAGAAAAATAACCCAGGGAAAAGGAATACATGGAGCAGAGGGCCTAGTGGCAATGATGGCTGCAGCTGTGGGAGAGGGAGAAGGAGGGAAAAGGGAGGGGGAGAGAGAGAGGGAGGGGAGGGGAGGGAGGGGGAGAGAGAGAGGGAGAGGAAAGGAAAAGGGGGGGGAGAGAGAGAGAAGGGAGGAGAGGAAAGGGGAAGGGAGGGGGAGAGGAGAAGAGGGGAAAAGGAGAGGAAGAGGGAGTGGGGAGAGGGAAGGGGGAGGGAGAGGAGAAGAGGGAGAGGGGAGAGGGAGAGGGGAGAGGGAGAGGGAGAGGGAAGGGAGAGAGGGAGAGGGAGAGGGGAGGGAGAGGGAAGAGGGAGAGGGAGAGGGAGAGGAGGAGGGAGAGGGAGAGGGAGGAGGAGGGGAAGAGGGAGGAGGAGGGGGGAGAGGGAGCAAAGCAAGAGAGCAACAACCACCTTAAGGGCATCCTGTGTGTCATCGAGGCAGTAGACCCGGATGCTGTACTCCAGCGACGAGCAGGAGAGGGGTCCGAAGATGGCCAGTTTGAGACGTTTGGCTGCTGCTTTGGTGATTGACTGCCCCACCAAGGCATAAGTGCTGAGGGTTTCCGTCAGGATATGGCAGGCTTCTGTGTCCAGCTGGATATAGCAGGGAGTGGTGAAGTTTTCCTCTCCAACCACCACCACATCCTAGGGGAGAAAGAGGCCAAGTTATTGCTCCCAGCTCCTCAGAGCTGCTCGCCTTCGAGGCAGCAATGTCCCTGTCAAGCCTGGGTGATGCCAAAGTCCTTGCTGTTTGCATCTTAGATGAATCAAAGTTTAAAATTCCTGCTTCTGGCTTTTCTCCTGCATAGAGGGGAAGTAATTTCTCTGGGGTGCTGGTGATGATGATGATGGTGGAAAGGTCCTCCTGTCTTCACTCCCCTAAGACATATTACCTCTTTCCCCTGGGCCCTGCAGCAGCTTTTAATGCCCTCGGTAGAGTTAGGCAGATAATTAAAACATCACCAATACTTAATGGGAAAAGATGTTGCAGAACTTATACTTTGGTGACCACGATTGAACATCAGCAGTTGCAAGCATGCTGAATAATTAATTGCTTTTCACTTCCTCAGCATGACAATATGGGGTACGAAAACTCAAGGAAGGGAGGTAACCTCTGCTGTGGCTGAATGCCACATTGTATGAAATATCACCTGCTGCTCTGTTGAAATAATCCTATGTGATGGGACTAGAGGGTGAGTAAAAAGAAAACAAAACAGATGCAACCCAAATGCAGACAGCATCCACACCCTGTGCATAAGGAGAAACCGCTCCCCTGCTAATTTCTCCATTCCCCCTGCATGTAATGTCCTGCACGCAACACAAGGTGCCTTGAATGGCTTGGAGAGAGAGCTGAAGTGAAAAGGCAGCAGTGGATGATGGCTGCCTCTTGCAAAGCCACCATGTGCCACATCACAGGCTCCCAGGATGTTAGGGGTTGAAAGGGACCTCCAGAGATCATCCAGTCCAACCCCTCTGCCAGAGCAGGACCAGAGAATCCAGCACAGGTTACACAGGAACATATCCAGATGGGTCTGGAAAGTCTCCAGGAAGAAGACTCCACAACCTCTCTGGGGATCCTCTCCCAGTGCTCTGGGACCCTCACAGGAAGAAGTTCCTCCTCATCTTGAGGTGGAACCTCCTGTGCCACAGTTTATATCCATTGGCCCTTGTCCTATCCCAGGGTGCAACTGAGCAGAGCCTGTCCCCTCCCTCTTGACCCCCAGCCCTCAGATATTTATAAACATTTATTAGATCCCCTCTCAGGCTTCTCTTCTCCAGACTAAACAGCCCCAGGGCTCTCAGCCTCTCCTTACAGGGCAGTGCTCCAGTTCCTCAATCATCCTGGCAGCCTGTTTGGCACAACTCAGCTGCTTCATCTCTGCTGCCTGCAGGTCTGCAGCACAATGCACACACCTGGCAGCTGAACAGTGTGGGCTCAACGAAGATGTGGCATTAAGCTCAGGCTCTCCGGCCTCACATGCCATGTTTGTAGGGCTGGAACCATCCTTCTGGAGGACAAGGCTCTGCTCCCACCCACACACGCACATGGCAACTGGATCTGTGGTGGTAGTTTTAGGCTATGCCTAGAAAATTTTCCACGAATAGAATAGAATAGAATAGACCAGGTTGGAAGAGACCTTCAAGATCACCGCATCCAACCTATCATCCAACACCACCTAATCAACTAAACCATGGCACCAAGCACCCCATCAAGTCTCCTCCTGAACACCTCCAATAATGGTGACTCCACCACTTCCTCAGGCAGCCCATTCCAATGGGCAATCACTCTCTCTGTGTAGAACTTCTTCCTAACCTCCAGCCTAAACCTCCCCTGGTGCAGCCTGAGACTGTGTCCTCTTGTTCTGGTGCTGGGTGCCTGGGAGCCCCCACATGTCTACAACCTCCCTTCAGGCAGTTGTGGAGAGCAATAAGGTAACCCCTGAGTTTTCTCCTCTCCAGGCTAAGCAACCCCAGCTCCCTCAGTCTCTCCTCATAGGGCTGTGTTCCAAACCCCTCACCAACTTCGTTGCCCTTCTCTGGACATGCTCCAGCAAGTCAACATCCTTGCTAAACTGAGGGGCCCAGAACTGGACACAGGACTCAAGGTGTGGCCTAACCAGTGCAGTGTACAGGGGCAGAATGACCTCCCTGCTCCTGCTGGCCACACTCTTCCTGATGCAGGCCAGAATGCCATTGGCCCTCTTGGCTGCCTGGGCACACTGCAGGCTCATGTTCAGCCTACCATCAACCAGCACCCCCAAGTCCCTCTCTGCCTGGCCACTCTCCAGCCACTCTGACCCCAGCCTGTAGCACTGCCTGGGAACAGAAAGTGGTAGAATATAAATAAATCACTCAGGGGAGGCATTCTTGCTGTCTACAACTACCTGAAGGGAGGTTGTAGCCAGGTGGGGGTTGGTCTCTTCTCCCAGGCAATAAGCACCAGAACAAGAGGACACAGTCTCAAGCTGTGCCAGGGGAAGTTGAGGCTGGAGGTGAGGAGAAAGTTCTTCACAGAGAGAGCTGTTCGCTGTTGGAATGTGCTGCCCAGGGAGGTGGTGGAGTCACCATCCCTGGAGGTGTTCAAGAGGGGATTGGCCGTGGCACTTGGTGCCATGGTTTAGTAGTCAGGAGGTGTTGGGTGACAGGTTGGACTTGATCTTCGAGGTCTCTTCCAACCTTGGTCATACTGTCTCTTCCAACCTTATTGATTCTATGATTCTAAATAAGCCCGTTGGAGAGATTGCAAACATAAGCTGCTTGTGTAGGCTAACTTTCTCTCTCATTTTGCTTCCTCCACTCTGGGTGGTGCTTCTCCTGGCTTTTGCTGACCTTGGCTGTGCTTTGTTGTGGCTAAGTACTAACTAACAACTCTCTTCTCTTTCTCTTGTCCCTTGTGTACAGGGGGGTAGAGGGAAGGGGCCAGGGAGTGGGGAAGCTATTATTAGCCCCCTGGTTTTGTCCAGGAGGTTTCTTGTGCTGTTTATAACTTGTGAACACCTGTAAATATAGGTAAATGTTGTATATACTTGTACATACTCATTGCATTTCCTATTTCTGGATTGTAGTTTTGCTTGTAAATACAGCTTCAGTTGCTTCCAACTGAGCTGGCCTGGCAATTTCATGTTGGGGGGGAATTTCAACCCACCACAATCTGGCAGGAGGTGCTGGCCTTCACTGATGCTGCAGGGCTGTGCATGCATATGTGTGTGTGTGTGCATGTGCAGGGCTCAGTTTGGAGAAGCTGCTCCAGAGTTGAGCAGAGGTAAATTGCTATCCAGTGGCCAGGGATCCAGTGGGTGCTGAGGAAGCTGTGCTGGCACCTGTGTGTGCATGGCTGGCAGAGTAACCACTCTGTCAAGTGCAGGGGAGGAAGGGGGTGAAAATGAAGTGGTGCCAGTAACACAGAGACACAAATAAGGAACATATGTGTGGTGCCGAGAGTCAGGCCAGTGGGGTGCAGATTAGTTGGCAAGATAGACCCTTGTTCACTGCATGCTCCCTCCCTGCCTGAGGAAAAGCTGATGCTGGACATGGTGCTCTTAATGCTGTCAGCCAAACAGCCTTCAAAAACCCACTCTGATCTTATTAAACCTATTGGTAGGAGAAAGTGTCCTTGCCAAATTAATTATGTGAGAGCAAACTGATGGCAGCAGGTACCTAGGAGCACAGGGCTGGAGAAGAAGGCTCTGCCAGAATGGCCCAGCCCTTGCTGAAAGCATCACTTTATGCTCCAGTTACAGTGAAGATCCTTCTGTCACTCTGCCCTGGGACATCTTCCTGCTGCACTACTAGCAAAGAACCTGTGAGACCTGAGTGTTTTAGTTGTCTCCACCAGTGCCACTAAAGGGAAAAAGACAGACAAGGCCTACACATATTATTAATATATGGACAATGTCTTGGGTCTGAAGCTAGAGATCATTTGCAGCATTGTTTTCACCTTCTTGAAAATGGACTATAGACCAGGAAAGCCACAACTGGTCTGTAAAAGCCATTTGCTTATTTCTGGAGTCAAGTCAGAAATATTTTTCAGACATTGTTTCATATTTTGCCTTCTCTCTTTCTTCTCTCCCTATGACTTCAGCACAATATCCTGCCACAACCAAAAGCTCAAGTGCCATAGTACTACAATGAAGGGTATTTAATGGAGAACGGACAGAACCAGCAGGGAGCCTTGCATGGAGTCAACACACAGTCTAGAGCTCTGGAGCCTCACCTCCCACGGTCCCTGGGCAGACTGGTGCTTCAGCTGGATCTGCCAGTCCTCTGTGTTGGGCTCGGCGCAGTGGTGCATGGTTAGAATGACTGGCCGGGTCAGCAGGGCTCCTGGTGGCCCACAGCTCACCACTGGTGTCAGCAGGGTCTGGCTGTCTTCCACAGGTGGCCTGACAAGGGAACAGAAAGAGGGATATGTCAAGTGAGATAAAAAAAGGCAAAAAAGTGCATTCAGGTGTAAGGAAGAAAGAGGAAGGAAGGCAGGAAGGCAGGGAGGAAAAGAAAGGAAGGAGGGAAAGGGAAGGGAAGTTTAGGCTGGAGGTGAGGAGAAAGTTCTTCACAGAGAGAGTTGTTAGCTGTTGGAATGCACTGCCCAGGGAGGTGATGGAGCCACCATCCCTGGAGGTGTTCAAGAGGGGATTTGATGTAGCACTTGGTGCCATGGTTTAGTCATGAGGTGTTGGGAGACAGGTTGGACTTGGTGATCTTTGGAGGTATTTTCCAACCTTACTGATTCTATGATTCTGGGAAGGGAAGGCTAGGCAAGGCAAGGCAAGGGAAGGGAAAGGCAAGGGAAGGGAAAAGCAAGGGAAGGGAAGGGAAGACAAGGCAAGGCAAGGCAAGGCAAGGGAAAGGCGAGGCAAGGGAAAGGCAAGGCGAGGCAAGGGAAAGGCAAGGCGAGGCAAGGGAAAGGCAAGGCAAGGAAAGGAAAGGCAAGGAAAGGCAAGGAAAGGAAAGGCAAGGAAAGGCAAGGAAGGAAGGAAAGGAAAGGCAAGGAAGGCAAGGCAAGGCAAGGCAAGGCAAGGCAAGGCAAGGCAAGGAAAGGCAGGCAAGGCAAGGCAAGGCAAGGCAGGCAGGCAAGGCAAGGCAAGGCAAGGCAAGGAAAGGCAAGGCAAGGCAAGGCAAGCAGGCAAGGCAAGGCAAGGCAAGGCAAGGCAAGGCAAAGGCAAGGCAAGGAAAGGCAAGGCAAGGAAAGGCAAGGCAAGGCAAGAAGGCAAGGCAAGGCAAGGCAAGGCAAGGCAAGGCAGCAAGGCAAGGCAAGGAAAGGCAAGGAAAGGCAAGGCAAGGAAAGGCAAGGCAGGCAAGGCAAGGCAAGGCAGGCAAGGGCAAGGCAAGCAAGGCAAGGAAAGGAAAGGAAAGGAAAGGAAAAAGGAAAAAAGGAAAAAGGAAAGAAACAAAAAAAAGGAAAGGAAACGAAAGGGAGGAAAGGAAAGGAAAAAAGGAAAGGAAAGGAAAGGAAAGGAAGGAAAGGAAAGGAAAGGAAAGGAAAGGAAAGGAAAGGAAAGGAAAGGAAAGGAAAGGAAAGGAAAGGAAAGGAAAGGAAAGGAAAGAAAGAGACCCTCAAAATAAAAAGATTGTGCAAGAAAAGCATGAGTGGGTTTAGGTTTGGTTTTGGTGGTGTTGGTTTTTCAATGCAAATTCCAAAAAGGTGGGGGTTTGGCCATGTATCACTTACCAAGCTGCAGGTTTAGGTGACAGCAAATTATAGACCACCCACCCCCATTGTGAAGGATCCTTGCAGACATTCACTAAGGCTTCATTTTACCCAGTGCTGAACTGTGGCCACTGCTGCAGTTGGCAGTTGTTCAGAGCATACAAAAATGAAGGGTTGCTCTTGTATGCACAACAGTTATTTACTGTCTGGACAGAGACAATTGAAGCACAGAGGAAGAGAATGAACTAATGAGCAGATCTGAAGCCTTGTAAATGGTATACAAGACATCTCAGATGGGCAGTTTGGGTTCAGAGTCACCCACTGGTACTCCATTTTACTTAAAAGGCATTCAGATCTATCCAAATGGCTACTGCAGATAGGCCTGTGGGGAGCAGATGTTTCCACTGGCAGGGAAGAAAGGGCAAAGAGGTGGTAAGGAATAGTGCAGAGGGCTAAACACACTTGCAAAGCCTGAGATTGCTAATGATTACCCACTTGCTGCCAGTCACTACAAATGGGTGCTATGGGAAGCCATATAAATGTTGAGGGTACAGAGGAGTTTGTAAATGACGTG
Organism: Colaptes auratus; assembly: GCA_015227895.2. Classification (NCBI taxonomy): domain Eukaryota; kingdom Metazoa; phylum Chordata; class Aves; order Piciformes; family Picidae; genus Colaptes; species Colaptes auratus. The sequence continues at coordinate 42,200,448 of CM037643.1, read as the reverse complement.
TGTGTGTGTGTGTCTGTGTGCATGTTCATGTATAAACTCTCCCAGACCAACTGCTGAGGAGCTCAAAAACAGAGGAAGCATGAGTGACTTTAACTATCCTGACATCTGGTGTATGACAAAGACAGCTGAATGTGCCTCATCAACTGCCTTTCTAAATAATACAGAGGACAAATTCATGATCCAGAAACCAGCAAGTGGGAGATTAAAAGTGGTCAGAGTGATCCCCGCTTAAAGTTCCAGACCTGCTCCGGGCTCTCCCATCCTCTGCTCTGGTGAAGGGTTCAATTCTGTGTTGCATTTACAAGGACTTGCATTTACATCAGTATTAGTCTTAGTGGAATTCATTTGGGACAACAATAAATGCCAGTTATTTCTGCAAGTCCTTGCCTTTAGCAAAAGAAAGAGCAAAACAAGTAAGCTGTAATCTCAGATGGCATTTTCAAGGAGGCCAAAGCAGGACAGAAGCTGTTTTGATACCAAATTAATTGTACCTCTTTTGGCTAAACTCATGAGGTTCAACAAGAGCAAGTGCAGGGTTCTGCACCTGGGCTACCACAATCCTCACTGTCAATACAGACTGGGGGAAGAGGTGATAGAAAGCAGCCCTGAGGAAAAGGCTTTGGTGGTGCTGGTGGAGGAGAAGCTGGACAGGAGCAGGCAGGGTGAGCTTGCAGCACAGAAGGCAAATCACAGCCTGGGCTGCATCCAAAGCAGCATTGCCAGCAGAGCCAGAGAGGTGATTCTGCCACTTTGCTCTGCTCTGCTGAGACCTCACCTGGAGTGCCATGTACAGCTCTGGAGCCCTCAATACGAGAAGGATGTGGACCTGATAGAGAGGGTCCAGATGAGAGCCATGAAAATGATGAGGGGGTTGGAGCAGCTCTGCTGTGAGGACAAGGCTGATGGAGCTGGGGGTGTTCAGCCTGCAGAAGAGGAAGCTTCAGGAAGACCTAATAGCAGCCTGCCAGTACCTGAAGGGGGCTACAAGAAGGCTGGAGAGAGACTGTTTGCAAAGGCCTGCAGGGACAGGGTGAGGGACAATGGCTTCCAACTAGAGCGGAGCAGATTGAGATTGGGTGTTAGGAACAAGTTCTTCATTATGAGGGGAAGGGGTTGGCATGGAAAAATTGAAATCTATTCCATCAGTAAATCCAGATGATCTGGAAAAATTAACTGATGAGTTTACTAAATAACTTAAAAAATGATTTCTGAAAAGCCATGGACTGGAAAGAAACAGCTGCAATATAGCTGCCTTTTGAAAAAGCTGTAAAGTGAAAACAATCTGGACAGCTATCAGCTCTTATGCCAATTGTTTTAGCCTAAAAAATAGAACACAGGAGAAATGACACACTAGCAGACAGAAAATCCAGTCCAGCTCCTCTTGACACAGTATCACCAGGGTTGGAAGAGACCTCAATGATCATCAAGTCAAACCTGTCACCACAGACCTCATGACTAAACCATGGCACCAAGTGCCACATCCAGTCCCCTCTTGAACACCTCCAGGGACAGTGACTCCACCACCTCCCTGGGCAGCACATTCCAATGACGAACAACTCTCTCAGTGAAGAACTTTCTCCTCACCTCCAGCTTAAACTTCCCTTGGTGCAGCTTGAGACTGTGTCCTCTTGTTCTGGTGCTCGTTGCTAGAGAGGAGAGACCAACCCCTTCCTGGCTACAACCACCTTTCAGGTAGTTGTAGAGAGCAATGAGGTCTCCCCTGAGCCTCCTCTTAGAATAGAGGCTCATACAAGGGGCAAGGAAACCTGGCCCCTCCCAGGAGGAGGAGCCTCCAGGTTTGGTGGTTTTAGGCTATGCCTTTAAAATTTAGTTACAGATTTCGAGCAGCAATGTAGAAAAATATGAATAAATCACTACTGGGTGTAAAAAGGAAAAGAAAAGATTATTCTATGCAAATTCATTGGATAAATATTTGGAATTAGATGGGTTGTACCATAACAATTCTTCCCTTTTCTCTTCTCTTCTGATCTCTGGCTGATTCTGCTTCACTCAGGAGAGATAACCTGCTTATCAGCTGGCTTTGGCTAAGCCGAACTTCTCTGCTCCTCTCTCCTGTCCCTTTTGTACAGGGGGTAAGGGGAAGGCAGGCAGGAAGAAACCAGTATCTTCCCCTTGTCCTTGGGCAGGGGGGGTCCTTGTGCTGTTTATTGATTGTAAATACCTGTAAATATTGTAATTCCTGGAGATTTTGTACACATTCACTGCATTCCATTGTAGTAGAGTGTAGTTTTTGCTTGTAAATGCAGCTTTCATCTGCTTCCAACTGAGCTGGTCTGGCACAGGTTGAGGAGGAAACTTAACCCACCGCATTCCAAAAAATAATTGGTGCCTATTCAATGTGGGGCAATTGCCTGACTGATTAAATTCCTGCTCAGATTAAGGAAGCAAAATGAAGCTGTCTTGGGTTTTGTGGCATTTGATATATCCTGCTCTAACAGTGATTCTGCATGGGTGGTGCGTGGCTCTGATGTTAGATAAGCTGGGAAGATATTTGGCATATAAACTGTTCCTTCGGTTTAAATACATTCCCACTTCCTGTCCACAACCCTATTTAAGAGAGAGCCAACTCTCTGCTTTGCCTTTTTTCTTCTGCCTTTGCTTGTTAACACCTTCTGTCTGCTTCTTTGTGCTGCTAACCATGTAGTCTGGCCTACCTCTGTGTGGTCCTGCATCCAAGAGAATCCCCTGCCATCGAAAGAATCCATCTTACATCCAGAGAATCCTTTGCCAGCTGCCTCTGGCTTTGTATATATTTTTATTTATCCCTTTTCCTTATACCTCTGTAACCTTCCTTTTACTTAAATACCTTTTACTTTGTGTTGAAATTACTTTTCTACTTCCAAGTTGGTGCAAGGCTGCTCTTATGTTGTTTTACCTCTCTCTTCTTCTCCTGCCTAATTTCTTTTTCTCCCTATCAGGAAAACGGGAGAGGGGAAAGGGAAGGTTTTTTCCTTTATGTTTTTCTCTCCAAATGGCTACACTTGGTATTTATGATACAGGACACTCTGATGAGTGAAAAGCAGAGAAATAGGTCAGTTGTGGGGGTGCCTGACTCCACAGTTCCCAAACTGCCAAGGAGATGCACATCTGAGCCCAGCACCCCACAGCTGTTGAACTCTGTCAGTCCTAGTCTCTCCACCATCTACCTGATGCAGCTAAAGCTTTGAAAACTGAGATATGAGTTGCAGAGTTCTTGAGTGGTGTGCAAAAGGGGGCAATGTCACTGAAAAGGTGACAGTTCAGCTCTGTTGGGAGTCCCTGCTAACCTCTGGCTACTGTGAGGCCAGAAATTCTATCCACAATGTGGAAGACAATGTAACCAGAAACACAATCATTACATTTACAGGTAGAAATCAACAAGGAATTACTGCAAGTAACAACGAGGGCCAGGTAATCATGCAAAAAGATCTAGACACAGTAGAAAATATGGCTAGGAAATAAAACCTTATTGATTGTATAGCAGCTTCCACCCTCAGAGCAAAACAAGCTCCAAATGTACTTACTAGCAAAGAAAGCAATAAAGGTGAAAAGCATCTCAGGAGAGCTTACCGCAACGCAGCAGGCTTCAACCTGTAATGTGACACAGTGGCAAAAAGCAAATCTGATTTCTGGGGCTGTATGGAACAAGGCATGTCAGAGCACACTGAGGTGATTTTCCCTTTCCTACCCAGCTCTAATGTGACTGCAGGTAGCAGGGCATTCAGAGACTGCAGCAAGACCTCAGAAATAAACACTTGAAACCTGGAGGAATGAGGCTAAACCATGCAGTGGCACATAGAGCAGAGGGCTACCCTATCCCAGCTGACAGGGAAAAGGATCAACAATCTCCTGAAAGATCTTTTTTCTTATGTCTCACTATTTCCAACTTCCATTTTAAAACAAAAGCATTATGTCTTAGTACAGCTAATGAGAAGAGAAACAGATGCAGTAGACAAGATACATTATACAAGAGATATTAATCTTTATGCTTCAAGGCACAAGCCCCACACTAATTGATGGAATTAGTAAACAACGAATTCCCTTGAAGACAAGTTATTGTGTAGTCATTCATTAGGAGCAATTTGCTGCCTTTTCCTGGAGCAGGTGATGCAGCACCAGCAAAGTCAGAATCCTGGCCTGGACAAGGACCTGCTGTGACTGAGAGCTGTGATTTCTGTGTTAGAGATCTGTGACAGTTTGAAGGGGGAACTTTAGCCTAGGCCCTAACTGCAAAGACTGAAAGAAAAATAAACAGCCACTGGACACAAAAGAAAGAATAATGATAAGGGCTACATAATTCACTGGCTTGCTAGTGGGGATATAGAGTAGTTGTATAAACTATTCTGTCTCTCTTTTTTTGTCTCTAGCTGATACTAGCTGGTGGCTTCTGCTTGGCTTCGCCGACCTTGGCTGCATTCTTTGTTGTGGCTAAGTAACTAACGAGCTGCTCTGCTTTTTCCTCTTTCCCTGTCCCTTTTACAGGAGGGAGGTGGGGAAGAGGGGGGGGAGTTATTGGTAGCCCCTTCTCATCCAGAGAGGGTCTCTGTGTCGTTTATAAATTGTAAATATATATAAAGGTGCATTGCATTTCATGTTTCTAGGTTTTAGTTTGTTTGTAAATAGAGCTTCATTTGCTTCCAAAACCTTCTGAGCTGGTCTGGCAATTTAATTTGGGGTGATTCTCCAAAGTCCTGTTGGGGGGTGATTCCAAACCCACCACAAGATTACAGGAGATCCTGCACAAACACAGGCACAGGGGAGCATACAGAGGAAGAGAGAGATCTCCTGTAAAGAATGGAATGGAATGGAATAGAATAGAATAGAATAGAATAGAATAGAATAGAATAGAATAGAATAGAATAGAATAGAATAATATCATATCATATCATATCATATCATATCATATCATATCATATCATATCATATCATATCATATCATATCACATCATAGAATTAACCAGGTTGGAAAAGACCTCTGAGATCATCAAGTCCAACCTATCACCCATCACCATCTAATCAACTAAACCATGGCACCAAGCACCCCATCCAATATCTTCCTAAACAGCTCCAGTGGTGGTGACTCCACCACCTCCCTGGGCAGCACATTCCAATGGCCAATCACTCTTTCTGTGAAGAACTTCTTCCTAACATTCAGTCTAAACCTCCCCTGGCACAGCTTGAAACTGTGTCCTCTTGTTCTGTCACAAGTTGCATGAAAGAAGCAGAGAGATCTATCTGCAGACATCTTCAAAACTGTGGGCCAGAAGCTACTGTTAGGCTGTTATCCAAAAACATGAAGAAACACAAATTCCTCAACGCCTCCAATCAACATGTGCTTCACTTTAGGCTGGCAGTGGTCTTGGGACAACTTACTAGATGAGACTGGGTATTCAGATGTATGACTCTGAAGTTGTTTCACTACAGGTTAATGAAATGTTCTTGTTAGACAGAGATCTGACTTTAGCACTGCTGTTAAAAGGCACTCACAGTAACTGAAAGCTCTGAAGCTATTTTTAGGTGTTGTTCCATCCCACAGTGCTTATCAAGAACAGTCAACTTTCATTTAAAAGCAAACAAACTTCTGTTCACTCTAACTGGTCCTTCACAATCAAATTTGTGTTTTTAATGGGATTACTTATTCAAAACCATCTCCCTGTAACAAGCCAGACCATGTTCATTAAGGTAACTGTCAGACAGCAGATGTGAGCACAGCTAGAGAAATCTCTGCTCCTGAGTGGGCCTGCATTGCACTCTCTGCCACCATGTATAGCTGTTACAGGCAATGACAGCAGCTCAGGATGCACAGGACAGAGCAGGGAGAGAGAAATAGCTAATTCATCACACACAACTCTCAGGGTTGGAAGTGACCTCAAGGATCATAGAACCATAGAATCAATAAGGCTGGAAAAGACCTCAAAGATCATCAAGTCCAACCTATCACCCAAGACCTCGTGACCACTAAACCATGGCTTCTTGAACACCTCCAGGGACAGTGACTCCACCACCTCCCTGGGCAGCACATTCCAATGACCAATCTCTTTTTCTGGGAAAAACTTTCTCCTTACCTCCAGCCTAAACTTCCTCTGGTGCAGTTTGAGACTGTGTCTCCTTCTGTCACTGGTTGCCTGGAAGAAGACACCAACCCCCACCTGGCTACAACCCCCCTTCAGGGAGTTGTAGAGAGCAAGAATGTTTTCCCTGAGCCTTCTCTTCTCCAAGCTAAACAACCCCAGCTCCCTCAGCCTCTCCTCACAGGGCTGTGCTCCAAACCCCTCCCCAGCTTTGTTGCCTTTCTCTGGACACATTCAAGAGTCTCAATGTCTTTCTTAAACTGAGGGACCCAGAAGTGGACACAGGACTCAAGGTGTGGCCTAACCAGTGCTGAGTACAGGGCAGAATGACCTCCCTGCTCCTGCTGGCCACACTACTCCAGCCCAGGATGCCATTGGCCTTCTTGGCCACCTGGGTACACTGCTGGCTCATGTTCAGCCAGCTGTCAGCCAGTAACCCCAGGTCCCTTTCTGTCTGGCTGCTCCCCCTCCCATGGGCAGGGACACCTCACACTACATCAGGTTGCAAGAGCCACATCCAGCCTGGCCTTGAAAACCTCCAGGGATGAGGCTTCTATCACCTCCCTGGGCAACCTGTGCCAGTGTCTCACCACCCTCATGGTGAAATCATAGCAACAGATAGCAACTCTACTACACAGCCAAAAGTCAGGGGGAAGACATTTTATCTCTTTCATTGCTGGGGCTTTATTTTTAATGTGTGCTCCTTTTTAAGTTCCAAACTTAATAGTTTTGACTGACCCCAGGTCTTCTGCCAGTCTGCTTTCAGAAGGAAAATTATCTGAGGTCTTCCTTCCCTTTTGCTCATACTCTGGCATCATTTTATATTGAATTTTTCACTTACAGTGACTGTCACTTCATAAAATTGTCTTCGGGAGTTGCACAGTAATTTCAGTTATGCAACTGAGATTGAGGACGGTAGAGAGATGGGATGCAGCAGGACTAGAGTTCTTCTGTTTTGCATTACTAACCTTACAGTTAACTGGTGAAAAAAGTCAAACTCCTTGGATCAAACTCATTGATCAGCTGTGTGACTAATACAAAGGCTACACACATGCTGTGAAGCCACTGACCCTTCTCTCTTTTAAGGTAGCTAATTTGTTAGTTGCACAATTTGTGTGTCACCTCCACCAAGATCTTCAGGGGTGCTACTTGCTCTTTTCTTCAGGGTTGTCACATTCTGTGAGCACGCTGATGGCCACTCTCATTTGCATCATCTCCTGTGTGATGGCTACAGAAGTGTCCTTCATTGTGCCATATTGAGTGCAGTTGTTGCCTCTGATTACAGCCTGCAAGAGTAGCTCCACCCAAAGCTGTGCAAGGTCGGCAGGAAGACAGGAATTGCCATACAAGATCAAATTAGTGGTCCATCAAGACCCAAATCCTGTCTAGCACTGACCACTGCCAGATTTTTTTCATAGGAAGCACACAGCTCCAGCAATTTAGCTCACCTTGGTTTTAAACCAAGGAAATAAAGAGAATGCCACATGTTAGAGGCTATTTCATCTTTAGTTGTGTTAGACCTAGGCTCTCACAGACACACAGGTTAGAGGTTCACACTCATGCTATTTAATCTTTAGTTGTGTTAGACCTAGGCTCTCACAGACACACAGGTTAGAGTTTCACACTCATGCTATTTAATCTTTAGTTGTGTTAGACCTAGGCTCTCACAGACACACAGCTTAGAGGTTCACACTCATGTTATTTAATCTTTAGTTGTGTTAGCCCTAGGCTCTCACCCATGGCCATGGGAACAGGCTCTTCCCAGGTACTAGTCACAGCAATGTACTTATTTCATAGGTGAAATCACAAGTCCAGAAGGGACTCCTTCTTGCAAATCTCGATGTCAGACTAAAGGAAGAGAGCAGCTGGTCACCACTGAAAAAGTCAATGAGCTTCAAGACAGAAACCTGTCTGACAGCTGTGAAATACTCTCACAGGCCTGACATTTCTTCAGTTATACATATACACACAAATACCTATACAGATGTATGTACACATACATAGAATATTAGAATCATAGAATGGTTCAAGCCAGAAGGCACTTCCAAAGCTCACCCAGTCTGACCTCCATGCTTGGTTGCATGGTTTAGTTGATTAGGTGGTGTTGGATGATAGGTTGGATGCGATAATCTCAAAGGTCTCTTCCAACCTGGTCTATTCTATTCTATTCTATTCTATTCTATTCTATTCTATTCTATTCTATTCTATTCTCCCCACAGTCAGCAGGACATCCCTGACTAGATCAGGTTGCCCAGGGCCCGGTCCAGCCTCACCTTGAATATCTCCAGGAAGGGAGTCTCAACCACCTCCCTGGGCAATCTCTTCCAGTGTTCCACCGCCTTTCTTCCAGTGTTCCACCGCCTTCCTTCCAGCGTTCCTCATAGTAAAGAACTTGTTCCTAACATCCAATCTCAATCTGCCCTTCTCTAGTTTGAAGCCATTGTCACTCGTCCTGTCCCTGCAGGCCTTTGCAAACAGTCTCTCGCCATCCTTCCTGTAGCCCCCTTCAGGTACTGGCAGGCTGCTATTAGGTCTCCCTGAAGCCTCCTCTTCTGCAGGCTGGACACCCCCATCTCCCTCAGCCTGGCCTCATAGCAGAGATGCTCCAACCCCCTCATCATTTTTATGGCCCTCCTCTGGACCCTCTCCATCAGGTCCATGTCCTTCCTATATTGAGGGCTCCAGAGCTGTACACAGTACTCCAGGTGAGGTCTAATCAGAGCAACGAGTACATGTACAAATACACACACACACACACACACACACACATACATAGGTATCTTTTTCCCTATTGTAGCTACTTTGTCCATAAGGTCAACATGCCAGCCAAGGTTCAGAGCCCTGTATCTGCTTGCCACCCATCCTGCCCAAAATGTCAGGCAAGATGAGGATAATCTTGCAGTGTAGGAGCAGGAAAAACAGCTGGACTATTAGTTTAGGAAAAGAGGAAACACTTTACACATTTAGGGAAAACAATTTCCTCCACGTGGTGTTTATTGCAGGCCATCAGAAGCCCAATTCACTGCAGAAGGATAATGCTTTTAGGGTGACCCTCCTGCTCTCATGTGCTCTGGAGGATATGGAATAGAATAAATAAGAGTGCCTTGTAAAGCCTTCCTAACCCATCCACAAGGCAACACAGAGAGTGATATCACTGGGTTGTGAAGTCCCTCAAATTTCTGTACTACAAGTCTCTGAGATTAACTGGGAAAAAGTTTTAGGAATACAAAAGGAAAAGAGGAAACTGCAGGGCTGTGAGGGATGGCAGATTTCCTATTTCAGCTTAACTGTTCAGAAGCTGCTACAAATGAGAGCGAGTTGAATCTTAAGTCCCCGCAGATATGCGAGGTGTGATGGTGAACTTTGTTGCTGCCCTGGTTCTATTTAGGGTAGTGCTCCAAGGACCACATTCTCACCTCAGTGATGGTTATGTATCAAGGAAAAAAAGCCTGCCTTCATTTCTGATTATAACACCCATTTTATACTTCCCTATATATCCCCTTCCAAACCACATCAGCACACGAGAGGACTTTTCAACTTAGACCAATTTACACAGCGCTCGTGAAAGTAAATCAAGGTTTATTGGACACATTCCAGTTGGTGCTTGTCTATACCAGCAAATGTCTGGACACAGTCCTCACTGTGGACTACCACTCTCTGCTGGCGTGCTGTAAGAGTGCAGCAGTGGATTTAAAACATAATTATGCTGCACACTAACGTGGGGCACCCATATGACACCAATTATATGAAGCAGTATCTGTGGCCCATGCAGTCAGAAAAACAGTCTTTGACAGAGCTGCAGCTCAGCTGCAGCAAGGGAAGTGTCCTGTGACAGAGTCCTGCTGCAGGAGACCATTACAATTGGGTACTGAGTGCCACTCACCCCTTTCTGCTCCTGGGTATCTAAGGAATGGGAGCAGGTAACAGGGGAGGGAACTACAGCCTGTCATGTTTAAGCCCTCTTTGCTGTCTATTCAGTTCTAAGTGAACTATGGTGAGACCCAACCTGGAGCACTGCATCCAGTCTGGAGCCCCTATTACAGGAAGGATCTGGAGGTGCTGGAAGGTGTCCAGAGAAGGGCCACGAGGATGAGCAGAGGGCTGGAGCTGCTCTGTTGTGAGGATAGACTGAGGGAGCTGGAGCTGTTCAGTCTGGCAAAGAGAAGGCTTCAAGGAGACCTAATTGTGGCCTTCCAGTATCTGAAGGGGGCTACAAGAAAGCTGGGGAGGGACTTTTGAGGGTGTCAGGGAGTGATAGGACTGGGGGGAATGGAGCAAAACTAGAAGTGGGCAGATTGAGACTGGATGTTAGGAAGAAGTTCTTCCCACATGAAGGTGGTGAGATGCTGGAACAAGTTGCCCAGGGAAGTGGTGGAAGCCTCACCCCTGGAGGTTTTACGGCCAGGCTGGATGTGGCTGTGAGCAACCTGCTGCAGTGTGAGGTGTCCCTGCCCAGGGCAGGGGGGTTGGAACTGGCTGATCCTTGAGGTCCCTTCCAACCCTAACAATTCTACAATCCTATACAACACCCAAGAGGCTCTGTTTCGAGTGTCCTAGAAGTGATTGATTTCCACAAGCATGGTGAGCCAGGTGTGCTGGAGTGGGGGCAGAAAAGAGGCTGTACCTTTAAAATTTTCCACAGATCTTGAACAGAATGTAGTAGAATGTAAACAAATCACCACTGGGTGTAAAAAGGAAAATAATGATAGTTCTACACAGTCCCATTGGAGAGATATCTACCATAAGAATTAGCTTGGTAAACTTTCTGTCTCTCTTTTGGCTTCCTCGCTCTGGGAAACACTAACTTTGTGCTTCTGCTGGTTTCTGCCGACCCTTGGCTGCATTGTTTTGGCTAAGACTAACAAAATAACTCTCTGCCCTTTTCTCTTGCCCCTTTGTGACCAGGAGGTTTAAGGAGTGATGGGCAGGGAGTGGAGAAGCTATTAGCACCCCTGGTTTTTGGCCAGGAGGGTTCTTGTGCTGTTTATCAATTGTAAATACCTGTAAAAATTGTAAGTCATGTATATTTGGTATATATTAATAGCATTTTATTGTAGATTGTAGTTTTGCTTGTAAATACAGCTTTCATTTGCTTCCAATGGGACTGGTCTGGCAAATACAATGTTGGAGGTAATTTTCAACCCACCACAGGGGAGAAAACGGGGGGAAATTTGCAGATGACACCAAGCTGGGAGCAGTTGTTTATCTGTTAGAAGGTAGAAGGGCTCTGCAGAGGGTCCTTGACAGGCTGGACAGATGGGCAGAGTCCAACAGGATGGCATTTAACAAGGCCAAGTGCCTGGTGCTGCACTTTGACCACCACAACCCCATGCACAGCTACAGGCAGGGGTCGGAGTGGCTGGAGAGCAGCCAGGCAGAAAGGGACCTGGGGGGACTGGTTGTCAGCTGGCTGAACATGAGCCTGCAGTGTGCCCAGGTGGCCAAGAGGGGTGTTAGCCAGGAGGGGGTTTGTATCTTCTCCCAGGCAACCAGCACCAGAACAAGAAGACACAGTCTCAAGCTGCACCAGGGGAAGTTTAGGCTGGAGGTGAGGAGAAAGTTCTTCCCAGAGAGAGTTGTTAGCAGCTGGAATATGCTGCCCAGGGAGGTGGTGGAGTCACCATCACTGGAGGTATTCAAGAGGGGATTGGATGTGGCATTGGTGACATGGTTTAGTAGTCATGAGGTCTTGGATGACAGCTAGGACTTGAAGATCTCTGAGGTCTTTTCCAACCTCATTGATTCTATGACTCTATGATTCTATGTAATCTAAATTCTGTCCTGTGGGGTTTTGCCCTGAAAACCTTACGGTGACAATCAATTAAACAGCTGGGGGCTGTGCATCACCTACCACCACTGCTACCCTGCACAGCCAAGGCAAACCCCTCTCTGCTCTCCTCTTCTAGGGAAAGAAAGACTTCTCACTGTCTTCAGTGCAAGTGAGCATTCACACCTTTGCATTCACTGCTGCAGGTGAGCTTCAGCATGCTTGCCCAGTGTGGCAGAGCACAGCTCCAAGAGTGCTTCTCCCACTGCAGGCCAACCCACCCCTCTGTCCAATACAATAGAATAAACCAGGTTGGAAGAGACCTTCAAGATCATCACATCCAACCTATCAACCAATCCAACCCACCTAAACAACTAAACCATGGCACCAAGCACCCCATCAAGTCTCCTCCTGAACACCTCCAATGATGGTGACTCCACCACCTCCCTGGCCAGCACATTCCAATGGGCAATCACTCTCTCTGTATAGAACTTCTTCCTAACATCCAGCCTAAACCTCCCCTGGTGCAGCCTGAGACTGTGTCCTCTTGTTCTGGTGCTGGCTGCCTGGGAGAAGAGACCAACGCCCGCCGGGCTACAACCTCCCTTCAGGTACTTGTAGAGAGCAATAAGGTCACCCCTGAGTCTCCTCCTCTCCAGGCTAAGCAACCCCAGCTCCCTCAGTCTCTCCTCATAGGGCTTGTGTTCCAAACCCCTCACCAGCTTTGTTGCCCTTCTCTGGACATGCTCCAGCAAGTCAACATCTTTCCTAAACTGAGGGGCCCAGAACTGGACACAGGGCTCAAGGTGTGGCCTAACCAGTGCAGTGTACAGGGGGCAGAATGACCTCCCTGCTCCTGCTGGCCACACTGTTCCTGATGCAGGCCAGGATGCCATTGGCCCTCTTGGCCACCTGGGCACACTGCAGGCTCATGTTCAGCCTACCATCAACCAGCACCCCCAGGTCCTTCTCTGCCTGGCTGCTCTCCAGCCACTCTGTCCCCAGCCTGTAGCACTGCATGGGGTTGCTGTGTATGTGACCTGCTGAGTAACAGCTGTCAAAAAACACGCAGAGGAGCCTTTATGACACTTGAAGAAAACAAATCAGAGAAGCATTGTCCACAGCTGCATCAATAAGAAGCCAGGAGTTCTCTCCAGAACTGGCTGAAAATAAAATAAAATAATTGCATATATAGCTCCTCCTAGGAACAAAATGGATTTGGTTTTTGTTGTGGGTTTTTGTTTGCTTGTTTTGTTTTGTTGTTTTTTTTTAAGAATTAGATATTTTTAAAGGGGAGATTTGGAGGCAAGCTGAATAACAGAGGATGCCCTCTGATTTTATTTTTCCCCCCTCTTTTTTCCTTCTTTTTTCCCTTCTTTTTCCTTCTTTTTTTCCTTCTTTTTCCTCTTTTTTTTCCTTCTTTTTCCTTCTTTTTTCCCCCCTTCTTTTTCCTTCTTTTTTTTTCAATGCTGCGTGTAAATGTCTTTAAATCACATCTAAAAGTGAAAGGAAACCAATCAATAGCATCTATTAACAGGGCTACTTTTCTGTAGCTGAAATTAGCCATTTTCAAAGAGCAGGCTATGAATAATGCATGCAAAATGGTGGGTAGGGTGGCTACTCACTTTTTCTTTAAGCAGATTATTTTAGCATGGGTCAAAGACTGCCACACTAAAGAATAGTGCTCAATATCACACAGTGTACAAACAGCTGTGGCTCAGCACACAGTAAAAGCCATTAAGGGGCTGAGACAACACCTGTCTATAACTGAGGAGAGGAAAGAGGCAAAGGACTGTGTAATGGCTGCTTAGAATCACATTTGTCATTCAGCCTTCGAGCACATGAATCCATTTTGCAGGCTTTGATTCATAGAAAGGGTTATAGTGGAAGGGACCTTAAAGATCATCCAGTTCCAACCCCCCTGCCAGGGGCAGAGACACCTTGCACTAAAGCAGCTTGCTCAAGGCCTCATCCAGCTTGGCCTTGAACACCTCCAGGGAGGGGTGTGATGGGTTAACGCCCATCCTGAAAACAGGGTGGGAGGGCTTGCAAGTGCTTTGCCCTCCCTGTAGGGTGTTTTCTCCCTGGGAAACTGAGTCTGTTCCACTCCCCCTCCCTGCCCAGCTAGGGTATAAAAGGGAGGACACTGCAGCCACTAGCTCTCTTTTTGGCTCCTGCTTTTCCAGGATGAGTGCTACTGCAGCTGCTTTCCTGCTCCTCTGCCATGTGATCGGGCCTGATTCTTCTCCCTGCTGCCTCTGTGCCTCTTCAGAGAGACTGGTTTTGTACTCATGATTTTTTTCCCTCCCATCCATCCTTGTTCCTTGCCCTTGTGAACCTTACCTGTTACTGTTTTTTATAAATATATTGTCTAAAGAAAACTCTTTACCCCTCTACTTCCAAGCTGACTCCAAATTATTCTTGGTCAATTTGCTCCCTCCCTTTGTTGTTTTTTTCCCCTCTCTGTTGGGAGGGAGGAGTGGGAGGCAGGGAAGGGATTCTCAGCCTTGCCCCCATCTGAGCTCTTAAGTCCCAGTTAAGGCTCAAACTGCTACAAGGGGGCATCCATTGACCTTCCTGGGCAACCTGTTTCAGTGTCTCTCCACTCTCACTGTAAAGAATGTCCTCCATTAGATATTAATCTAGTCTAACTCTGCCCTCCTGGAGTGCAAAGCTGTTCCTTCTCGTCCCACCACCACAAGTCCCTGCAAAAAGTCCCTTTGCAGCCCTCCCCCAGGACCCCTCAAGTACTGGTAGGCCACTATAAGAGCCTTCCCCTCTCCAGGCTGAACAGCTCCAACTTTCTCAACGTGTCCCCACAGGGGAGGTGCTCCAGCCCTCTGATCATCTTCCCTCCTCTGGACCTATTCCAGCAGTTTGATGTCCCTCTTACGCTGGGGGCACCAGAGCTGAACGCAGTAGATCTCACCTTTATCTTCATTCAGTTTTCCTAAACTGCATTAAATGATATTTTGGCCTTTTTGGACATCCTTTTTAGGCCAGGGTTGCCAGGATATTCAGTAGACATTAGGAATATGAATATGAATTGGTCATCTCAACATTGGCCACTCTGGGTGGCCCTCGATGTGAAGTGCCTGGAGCTAAGCAGGACAATTACTACTTATTTCCAGCCCACACTAAGGAGTGATGGAGGACACCCAGAGCTTTAGGTCCATCCTCTTCACTGCATGAACTAGCCAAGCAGGTGAAGGGTAAACTAAAATTCCATCTTCTTTCTAATAGGAGAGGAGATTCTCCAAGCCAGGGGTTCAGGCATCTTTCCCTCTGATGACCTGATTTGTCACCTTGCTCCTCTGCTCCTTTGTCCTTTGCAGCACAGGTCTTTATAAAGAGGTTACCTCACACCTTCCCTGCTGCACCAAACTCACTCTGGCACAATTTCCTCGCTTCTGGCTGTGATTCAGTAACTTCCCCAGCCTGAGGGCATGCTTCAGAACCCAAATCTTGGTTAGTAAAGCGAAAACCTGAGCTAGTTTTGTGGCCAAATTTATCCTGGCTTTGCATGTGTGTACCTTCAAGTAAGCAAATAGCTTCAACGCAGTAGGCTTCGCATAAGCACATTACCACAAGTCTTCAGTTACCACACTTTCCCCTTCCATTACTGCACAGGCAAATGAAGGCAGAGTTTTACCTCATGTTCTCCTTCCTGTGAACTGTCACGTACATCTCATAGACTCTGCCCTGTGGAACAGCCCCAGCTGGGATCAGCAAGCTTACTCCTGCAGAAGAGACACAAAAGATATAATGGAGACAACAAAAAAGACAAGTGGGCCAATGAAGAGGAGTGACAAGAGAGGCAGAAGATAAGGCCTGCGATGCCAGATTTCCACCCAGCCTCTCCACCACACTCTACGTGACCTCGGCAGCTCTGGAGATAAAACATTTCCTGTAACCCCTGTGTCTCTGGCAGTCAGCTGGCCTCTTCTCATTCCTCTTGTGTGTCAGCACTGAAATACAGGAGTGAGGAAGAGAATCTCATTCCCTTTTATTTAAAGAGCAGACAGATGGTTATGCTGCTGCTCACCTTGTGAAATGATGGAAGACCAAACAACTCTGACTAAAATTTTCAGCAGTTGTAATGGGACATCACAGAATCACAGAATGTTAGGGGTTGGACCTCTAGAGATCTCAAAGCAGGATCACCTAGGGCAGGTCACATAGGAACACATCCAGGTTGTCTTTCAAAGTCTCCAGGCAAGGAGACTCCACAACCTCTCTGGCCAGCCTGTTCCAGTGCTCCAGCACCCACACAGTAAAGAGGTTTCTCCTCATGCTGATGTGGAACTTCCTATGTTCTAGCTTATATCCATTATTCCTTGGCCTGTTACCAGGCACCACTTGAAAGAGCCTGTCCCCTTCCTCTTGACACCCACCCCTCAGATATTTAGACACATTGATCAGATCCCCTCTCAGTCTTCTCTTCTCCAGACTAAACAGTCCCAGTTCTCTCAGTCTTTCTTCATAGGAGAGATGTTCAAGTCCCTTCATCCTCCTTGTGCCTCTTCATTGGACTCTCTCCAGCAGGTCTCTGTCTTTCTTGAACTGGGGAGCCCAAAACTGGACACAGTATTGCAGGTGTGGTCTCAGGAGTGCAGAGTAGATGGGGAGAAGAACCTGCTGGACAAACTTTTTGACGTACCCCAGGATCGCATTGGCTACTAAGAACCACACTTCTTGGTGGTTCTTGAACCACCTGCGGCAGAAACTTGTCATCAGTGCACTGCAGGAACCTTTTAGGCTGACTGTGTGATCCTTCCAATTAATATCAAGGGAAACTGAAGTCAACCATGAGCATCAAGGCTCTTGATCTTGAGGCTACTTCCAGTGGCTTGTACAAGGCCTCATCAACAACTTTTCTTGGTTAGGTGGTTGACACCCACAACAGTATCTCCCATGTTTGCATGTCCCCTTACTCTTACTCATAAGATTTCAACATACACTACCCATAAGCTTCCAGCACCTCTCCCTAGGCAATTAATTAAACCCTCAATTTAAAACAGGATAGGAAGGCAGTGGAGCACTGTGCCAGGAAGCAACAAGAAGTAGTTGTTTCCTGAAAGATGGCTTCTGCAACTGGCATCCTGTCTTTTAACACACTCAGCTTCTAATTACACTACCAGGGAGTCAAAATTTGGCTTCTTGTTATTTTGAATGCACCTAGTGCGCTAAAGTGGCTCAAAACATGGGTATCCAGCCTTGCAAAAAACCTGTGGGCAAATATGCTCAGTGCCCTTTTCAGTGGTGATTAGCTGCACACTTGATTACAATGCACTGTTTTTACATTCCTGTCATGTCAGAAATGTCCTGTCATAACATGACAAACATGAGACAGGAACCAGCTAGTTTGCTCTGCTGGGCACATCTCTGTCAAGCCAGCTGTCTTTGCAGGTGTGGAATCAGTGGCAAGGATTTGAATACAGTTCTTAATACACAGTTGAAAGCAAAACCTACAGGCAGATTAAATAACTTGCATATGTGTATGCACAAGAGAGGCTTCACAGAAGCCTTGCACAGCTCTGTCTCTTTTCCTTAGTATAGAATCACAGAATCAACCAGGTTGGAAAATACCTCACAGATCATCAAGTCCAACCTATTACCTAATCCCTAACACCTCCTGACAACTAAACCATGGCACCAAGTGCCACGTTCAATCATTTTTGAACACCTCCAGGGACGGGGACTCCACCACCTCCCTGGGCAGCACATTCCAATGGCCAAGCTCTCTTTCTGGGAAGAACTTTCTCCTCACCTCCAGCCTCAACTTCTCCTGGCACAGCTTGAGACTGTGTCCTCTTGTTCTGGTGCTGGTTGCCTAGGAGAAGAGACCAACCCCCACCTGGCTACAACCTCCCTTCAGGTAGTTGTAGAGAGCAAGAAGGTCTGCTGACAATGTCTACAACCACAGTACAAGAAATCGGAGTACAAGTACCTACCTTCTGCTGCTGTTTAGAGACATGTAAAATCTAGAACTGTAGAACATGAATTCTCAACATTGCTCTTTTGATGCAGCCCAGGATGTGATTGGCCTTCTTAGAGTATCTTGGCACCCCCAGAACTGGGGGGTAAGAGGGTGGGGGAATCCCGTTGGCCAGTTCTGAACAAAGAACAGGTCTGTGTCTCAAGAGTGACACTGCTTTTAACTGCATGAAAGCAAGCTAAATCCACTTAAACCCACAAAACTGAGCTTTTAAATCAACATGGCTAGCACTTACCTGAATTGGGAATTACTAGGTGACCCCCTAAGGAGTTGAAGGTTCCAAAAGCAGTGCAGGATGGGTCTGTTTGCCGAGCAAGGCTCTGGTTCTTCATGTTCAGGGTCTCGTTGTCCAGCAGAGACTGTGTAATCTGTGGGGACAGCTTGGAGGAGAAGTCAGAGAGGTCATCCTGAGGGGTCACTGCACCAGAAGTGTTATAAACCTTAATCTTCAGGTTGGGCAGTGGGTCCAGGATTGGAGAATTGGTCATTGGGATTTTATCAGAGACGTCGTGCAAGGCATAAACAGGACCCCTGTACATGGCTGCAGCAGAAGTGAGGTCCGGTGGTACTGCCAGGAGGTCTGCATTGGAGATGAGAAGGAAGAACCACATTACCTCTAGGTTCTGACAACTTGCTCCTGGGTAGCAATTTGGGTTTGCATTCTGCATTTTGCATTTAATACCATAGGTTAAGTTACGCCAAGTCCTTGCAGACAGACCTTTGTCTCTTTTTCTCTGTAACTCTCCAGCAAACTCCCAAGGTTTGTACTGTCCCAGCTGCTACAGAATCTAACTGCCATACAAAATGACAGCACACTTCTGCTCTAGAGACCTGTCACTGGGAGGATTTTCCAGGCTGAGCTCAGATTTCAAGTCTGAGGTGCCTAGCTTCGGGGCAGGATGCTTTCCTTACCCGGTAGATCTAACCTTATTAACACCTCCTTCCTAAATGCTAATGATAATCTTCAAACAGTTTATCTATTGGCCTAAAGACAGCATTCCTTAAATAAGAGACAGGAGAAACCCATTAAGTCATGGTGCCCACAACTCCCCACAGTGGAGGACTAGTAGCTGCAGAAGTTTCAGAAGTCCCTCCAGTGAAGAAAACCACACTTGTGCTGAACTTCCACATGACAACTCTTTTGTCAGCTTAACTCTTGCTTTCACCTATTCCTCTGGCACACGTATTGGGAAGGAGGAGGAAACCTTCAGACTAAACATGGGTCTTGAAAAAAGCCAGCACCACCCTCAGAGTGTCTTTTTCCAGCCAGTAAAGTGTGGAAAGAATCAAGCACCAGTGTTAAAAATGCTTGCTGTTAAAGGTTGTTCTACTACAGCTTCTTCTACAGTATCTATTGAAAGTACAGTACCTCTTAGACTACTATTTATGCCCGTGGAGACAGAGCACAGTAAAAAAGGCTACCAGTGAAACAAAGGGGAGGAATATGTGATAGAATTACTGCACTGTAATATCACTCCTGTGATGAATCTTATCCCCATCATTTCTGCCAGAGCTTTGCCTTTGATTTAAACTTGAGCTGGGCCTGTGTTTCCATAAACGCCTCTGCTCTCCACTCTCACATTAATATTCTCTCATCAAGAGTTAAATTCCTCTGCTTTGTGCCCTTAAATAGATCTGGAAAATGCCAGTGTGGAGTTTTGAGCACCTGACAGTCAGAAATGAACAAGTATGATCTTCCTCTCATTTACTGTGTCCACAAGCATCCTGCAGCCCATGAAGCCATGGTGTTGTGGTTTAAGCTTTCCTGGAGTCCAAAAGCCCAAATGGAACAGATTTAGACTGCCTCCCCTCTCCCCTTTGCCCCAGTAGGGGAAACCAAATTAGGCAGGAGCAAAGGGAGGTAAAATCAGGAAAGAAATAGGCTTGAATTGATTTGGAAGTAAAAAAGTAAGTTTAACAAAACACAAAAGGCATTTGAGTAAAAGGAAAGTTACAGGATAAATAAAAATATATACAAGGCCAGTCCCAGCTGGCAAAAGATTCTCAGTGCAAACGTGGATTCTCTTTAGATGCAACTTAGGAGTTGGGATGCAGCCTGGAGCAGCCCCACCACATGGTTATAGCAACAGCAAGGAGGAGCAGCCTCTTGGGCAGGCGAGGAGCAGGAGCCAGAGACAGGAAAAAAGCTCCCCTTAAAAAGGTTTGGTGGACAGGAAGGGAGAGTGGGATAGATTTTGACCTTGGGGACCCCTTCCCCTGGGAGGGGGAACCAAGTCTCTCTGCCCACCTGGGTCAAGTTCTTTCGTGTAACCAGACACACATGGCCTCCATGCAGTGAAATGTCCACTAACCTTGCCTCGCAGCCTTGATGTTAACAGGCTGAAACCCCCCGTTGAGCGCCGAGGAGTCGATAATGTCTGACTCAAAGTCGCGGTGGTTCTTGCGGTAGACAAAGAGGGCCACGGCCACGGAAATAGCCAGGCACACGATCACGGCGATGACGATCCCCACGTAGAGAGCAACGTCATCCGAGTCAGGGGCAGCTGGGAGGAGAGAGGAGCCAGGAGCTTTGAAGAAATATCCTCCTCACAGGGGCTTTCAAGCAAACACAGTCTTATTATTCTCATTCCCTGCAGATATTTACTACTTGCTTTATAGGTTAATCTAAAATCCATTTCCAAAGCTATATAACAGGTCTGTGCCCTTTTGATGGAAGGTGAGCTTTGATTTCTCTCTAAGTTGTGTTCTCCCTCTAAGTTGTGTTCTCTTTCCCTATCTCTTCGTTCATCTGTCTAGTACCCAGAATGCAGAATTAACCAGGCTGGAAAAGACCTTTGTGATCATCAAGTCCAGCCCATCACCCAACACCATCTAATCAACCAAACCAAGTCCAACCCATCACCCAACACCATCTAATCAACCAAACCATGGTGCCAAGTGCCTCATCCAGGCTCTTCTTAAACACCTCCAGGGATGGTGACTCCACCACCTCCCTGGGCAGCACATTCCAATGGCCAAGCTCTCTTTCTGGGAAGAATTTCTTCCTAACCTCCAGGCTCCAAACTACTAAGCATAACACTTTATAAACTTAATCTTATGAAGCCAACTCATTGTGTGAAATAAAACACTACGTCTTGGTGGCATAGTGTCTTACTACTAGTATTTAGTGGTTTATCTGATAACAAAAAAAAAGAAAACATGCAGTGGGCTTTTAAACTTCAGAACCCTTCATTTATTTTTACTTTAGAAAAAGTAGAAAAATCCCTTACAACCCATTTCCTATGGAATATCTGGAATATCACAGGATCACACAGAATCACAGGATGTTAGGGGTTGGAAGGGATCTCTGGAGATCATGGAGTCCAAGCCCCCCTGCCAGAGCAGGACCAGAGAATCCAGCACAGGTCACGAAGGAACACATCCAGATGGATCTGGAAAGTCTCCAGAGAAGGAGACTTCACAACTTCTCTGGGCAGCCTGCTCCAGTGCTCTGAGACCCTTGTAGTAAAGAAGTTCTTCCTCATGTTGAGGTGGAACACCCAGTGCTGTAGTTTATATCCATTGCCCTTTGTCCTATCCCAGGGCACAAGTGACCAGAGGCTGTCCCTTCCTTCCTGACACCCAGCCCTGATACCTTAAATGCCCTTTCAGTCTTCTCCTCTCCAGACTGAACAGCCCCAGGTCTCTCAGCCTTTTCTCATAAGGCAGTGCTCCAGTCCCTTCATCATCCTCATAGGAGGTGTCTTTTGAGTTTTCTTTCTTTGAAGAAAGCAACATAATCTGGCAAAGCAGCAAATCCAACACTGAATTCTCATCATTGGCATTTACACCTATGTATCAGGGTAAAAGTTAATGCAAGCCCATGAAATAAAGTGTTAATTCACCAAAAGGGACCCAGATTCATTAGAGCTGTCTTGTGAGAAAATGGCTCTGATATTTCTACTAGCTGCTTATGCTCTATCTCCAGCACTAATTCAAGGGTTATCTCCAGCATCCTAATCCTCTAGACTCCTTTTTTTTCCCCAAAAGGTCTGAATATATGATCACAATTCAGTGGATTGCTACACAATGAAAAATCCTAGCTCTAGAAATAGCACAATGGAAAAATAGAAAGTGCAAAACCCCATCAGGCCTTTTTAGTACCTCATTCTGGTTAGTCTGACACATGTAAAATCATTTTTATTTGATTTTTGTTTTGCTTGTTGCCTTTTAGCCCTTTAAAGGGCTAAAAGATGCTCTGCAGTTGCAGAGGTGAGAGCTGACAGATGTTTAAATGGACTGATCAGTCTCCATAAGCTCCTGGCTATGACATCTTCAGTGTACCAGCCCCAAAACATCACATTTCCCCCACCACTCCCAGTAGTTCAGGAAGCCATCTCTGAGTTCCAGCTGAAAGAAAAGGTATCCCAACACCACATTTCTTTGGTTCACTATGGGAAATTTAGAATCATAGAACTGTTAGGGTTGGAAGGGACCTCAAGGATCAGCCAGTTCCAACCCCCCTGCCCTGGGCAGGGACACCTCACACTACAGCAGGTTGCTCACAGCCACATCCAGCCTGGCTGCAAAAACCTCCAGGCATGAGGCTGCCACCACCTCCCTGGGCAACCTGTGCCAGTCTCTCACCACCCTCCTGGGGAAGAACTTCTTCCTCACATCCAATCTGAATCTACCCATTTCTAGATTTGCTCCATTATCCCCCAGTCCTGTCACTCCCTGACACCCTAAAAAGTCCCTCCCCAGCTTTCTTGTAGGCCCCCTTCAAATACTGGAAGGCCACAATAAGGTCTCCTCCTAAATGAGAAGAGGGTTTCATAGTTTCAGGGTTCATTCTCTCCAGTTTCTTTCTCTGAGGCAGCACCTTCTTCCACCCCGTTTTTCCCATGCAAAAGGACTGTTATCATTCACTGACAGCAAAACACTCTGACTGCTGTCAAGCAAGGGGCATGCCACTTACTTTGCCCAACAGGTCCCTCTTTGCCCAGTCACACAGAGCTAGCGTAAAGCTTGACCCAAGGAACAGCATCAAATTAGCATCCAGGAACATGAAAACAAACAATAAACTTACAAGAAAATCCATATTCATTCTGGGTTCTCTGTTCAGTTGAAATGGGATAAATGAAACCTTCAAAAGAAAGAAATTCAACAACAACAAAAAAAATGGGAACAAAATCAAATTAATGAGGAGAATATAAAAAAAAAAAGAAAAGAAAAGGCATGGAAAAGAGTTTAATTACAAAAAAAATGAAAGAAGGAAAAGAAATTGATGGCACTTTAAAATTCTGATGCAGCACAGGAACATGGGTGGGGTTTTTTTTTTGCATCCCCTCTCTCCTCCAGAGCTTTACCAAAGAATTAATAAGCAGGCAGACTGAATTGCTAAGCCAAAATCGGTCTCGAGTCACTAACTTTGGAGTGCTTAAAGTCTTTTCTTTTATTGAGCATAAACTCTAATGGATCTAATTTATTTCAGCCATCAAGGGTCATTAGCATATGGAAAGCCTTTTCTGCACTATCCCTGCCATATGCTTTAATTCCCAGGACATGTTCGGTGAGGCTCTAAACAGGGTGGGGTGTTTTTTTCATGTAATTATACTAGCTTGCTGTTGGTCTAATAGAGCCCTGTGGTCACTGGGTGAAGGTTAAACATCCATTTGCTGAGCAGAGGCCATGCACAAAGCCCTCTCCCTCTGTATTTCCCTGGAATTGTTTTATCCTGCCTTTAACACACGCTCGATAGGAATTCCTCAGGGAGCCAAAGAATTTGCCAGCAAATGGGAAACTGAGTGGCTTCTCTTTTGGAATTGTCACAAAACCAGCAAGGGCCCTGGGGTCCCAACAGCATTTATTTGAACTCTTTGCAAGCACTGCGTGTCAACAGAGTCAGAGCACAGTTTGCAGATGCATTTCAGAACAAGTACAGAGGAGAGATTGTTTCCTTTGTCTTTTCCTCCTGCAGCTCCTGCTGGTGGCAACGTTGGAGCTGCTTAGTTTGCACGCGAGTCCTATGGACACACCAAGCATGTCCCAGCTGCTGTCCACCCATACAGGAAACAAGTGAAACAGAATCACAGAATCATAGAATTGTTAGGGTTGGAAGGAACCTCAAGGATCAGCCAGTTGCAACCACCCTGCCATGGGCAGGGACACCTCACAATGGATCAGGTTGCTCACAGCCACATCCAGCCTGGCCTTAAAACTCCAGGGGTGAGGCTTCCACCACCTCATTGGGCAACCTGTGCCAGTGTCTCACCACCCTCATGAGGAAGAACTTATCATAGAACCAATAAGGTTTTAAAAGACCTCGGAGATCAAGTCCAACTTATCACGCAACACCTCATGACTAACCAAACCACGGACTTAAGCGCCACATCCACTGGACGTGGCACTTGGTGCCATGGTCTAGTCATGAGGTCTGTGGTGACAGGTTGGACTCAATGATCTTTGAGGTCTCTTCCAACCTTGGTGATACTGTGATACCCTCATGGGGAAGAACTTCTTCCTAACAGCCAATCTGAATCTACCTATTTCTAGTTTTGCTCCATTCATCCCAGTCTTATCACTCCCTGACACCCTAAAAAGTCCCTCCCCAGCTTTCTTGTAGGGCCCATTCAGATACTGGAACACCACAATAAGATCTCCTCAGAGCCTTCTCTCCTCCAGACTGAACAGACCCAACTCCCTCAGTCTGTCTTCATAGCAGAGCAGCTCCAGCCCTCTGATCATCCTCATGGCCCTTCTCTGGACACCTTCCAGCACCTCCAGATCCTTCCTGTACTAGGGGCTCCAGAACTGGACACAGTGCTCCAGGTGGGGTCTCACCAGAGTGGAGCAGAGGGGGAGAATCACCTCCCTCACCCTGCTGCCTATACTCCAAGTCCCATCCTGCTGGCAAGGTAAATGACAAATCTAAATTACGCTGGGGAGCTGCTGTCAGGGATGGGATTAGACTCACTGTAAGACAGCAGGTAGCTCTCCTTCATCACCTTCCCTTCAGTGCTTTTGAAGGGAGATTCACTCCCTCTGCTTGGATCACACTGTGAGGAGCTTGCACAGTCAGGGACTCCCTGCAGGTGAACCCAAAGTGGAAAATGCATTCCTGGTGTGTGCCTAATGCACAGGGCAGCATTACAAGAAGACCACAGTAATAATTGCCAGCTCCCAGAGTTTGGGTGCTTGGCATCTGTGCTGCTTTACATAGCTCTTTGAGCTTGGCTGCACTGCTTGCTAATGAAGATATAGTCTGTCCCAGTTGCAGCTATACACGCAGCTCCATGCAAATTGATCAGACATCAACTATTACATAAATGCTGCTTTCACTGAAATACCAGAGATACTGAGGCTGAGTGGTGAGGTTTGGCCACCAGTTAGGCCCCACCATGTGTCCAGTGTCCAGTTCTGGGCTCCTCAGTTTTAAGAAGGACATTGAGACTCTTGAATGCATCCAGAGAAGGGCAACGAGGCTGGGGAGGGGTCGGGAGCATAGGCCTGTGAGAGGAGGCTGAGAGAGCTGGGGGTATTTAGCCTGGAGAAGAGGAGGCTCAGGGGAGACCTCATTGCTCTCTACAACTACCTGAAAGGAGGTTGTAGCCAGGTGGGGGTTGGTCTCTTCTCCCAGGCAATCAGCACCAGAACAAGAGGACACAGTCTCAAGCTGTGCCAGGGGAAGTTGAGGCTGGAGGTGAGGAGAAAGTTCTTCCCAGAAAGAGAGCTTGGCCATTGGAATGTGCTGCCCAGGGAGGTGGTGGAGTCACAGTCCCTGGAGGTGTTCAAAAAAGGTTTGGATGTGGCACTTGGTGCCATGGTTTAGTTGTCAGGAGGTGTTAGGTATTAGGTAATAGGTTGGACTTGATGATCTCTGAGGTCTTTTCCAACCTTGTTGATTCTGTGATTCTGTTTTGGTAGCAGGGGAGCTACAGAGGTGGCTTTTGTGAGAAGTTTCACCTGTGTCTCAATAGGGCCAAGGCCAGCTGGGTCCAAGATGGACCTGCTGCTGGCCAAGGACAAGGCAGTTGATGATGTTGGTAGCACCTTTGAGTGGAAAAAGTCATTGTGCAAAAGCAATTACAGCCAGAGTGAGCAGTAAGAATACGTGAGAGGAGCATCTGCAGACATCAAAGTCATTTAAGGAGGGGGCAGGCTGTCTGGGCACTGGTGCTGTACCACTGCAGCCCATGGAGAGGTCCACAGTGGAGCAGATATTCACCTACAGCCTGTGGAGAAGCTGAGTCTGTGATCCCATGAGAAGCCTGTGCTATCTAGGTGTCAGGGATTGAATTGAACCTGCAGAGGTGGTGGTGACACAAGAGGGTGTGGGATAGCCTCACTGGTTTTGGTTTTCTGGTTATGCTCTTTTTTCCTCACCCCCCCCACAGCCCCCCACCCTATGTCACCACTTCTGCAAATAGGCTAAGCCATGGTAATCATGCATTGTATTATTAGATTAATCAGATTATTAGCTAAGGAGATTGTGTATTGTGATTAAGATATATTAAACTCTCAACTCTTTACCTCAACCCTGAGTTGTGTTCCCCCTCTCTTTCTTGTTGGGGGAGCAGGCAGCTTAGCCCTTGTGCTAAACAATCACACCAGGCTCCTGGCAGAACCTGTGGACTAGTGGAGAAGAGGAGCCCACACTGGAGCAGGTTTGCTGGCAGAACTTGTGACCCTGGTGGGTGCCCACACTGGAGCAGTCTGTTTCTGAAGGTCTGCACCCCACAGAAGGGACCCATGCTGGGGCAATCTGTGAAGAAATGGAACCTGTGGGAAGGACTCACACTGGAGAGGTAGATGGAGAACGGTCTCTGTGGGAGGGACCCCATGCTGGAGCAGGGGAAGAGTGTGAGAAGCCTTCCTGAGGAGGAAGGAGTGACAGAAACAACGTGGGATGAACTAACTGCAAACCCCATTCCCCATCCCCCTGTGCTGCTGTGGGGGAGGGAGGCACTTTTCAAGAGAACTCTTGAGTAAAGAGTTAAGTGTGGGAAGAAGGGAGGCTTCGTGGGGGTGGGGGGAGGTGTTTTAAGAGTTGGGTTTATTTCTCATTACCCTCCTCCAATTTGGTTGATAATACATTAAATTAATTTTCCTCGAGTTGAGTCTGTTTTGCCCATGGCAGTAATTGATGAATGATCTCTCCCTGTCCTTATTTGGACCCATGAGCTCTTCATTCTATTTTCTCTCCCCTGTCCAGCTGAGGAGAGGGAGTGACAGAGCAGCTTTGGTGGGCTCCTGCCATTCAGCCAAGTTAACCCAACACACCACAGCAAGAGAGCTGCTATGCTGTTTCCTTTCTTTCTGAAGGCAACATGGGACAGACTGCATTGCCTGTAATATCTATTTGAAGCTTTATTTCACAGCAGTGATTCCAAGCTTAAAACTGCTTCTAGAAATATTGTGCTCTCCCATTCATTTCTTTGGCTCTTTGAGGTTCACCTGTGTGCACTCTCAACAAAAATACTCAATCTTTCCTAATAACTGCTTGCTATGTCTACTAGTGTGCTCCAGGTATTGGCCATAAAAAGTCAGGTGAGCAACTCCTGAAGGCTTGAATGAGTGCTCAGCGAGCCTGGGCATGAATTTACAGTCCCCTAGTTACTCCCCAGATGAAGGCTGAGGCCCATATTTAGTGAACCTCAGTTTTACCTATAGCCTTATGCCCAGTATTGCCTTTGGCAAAATGTCTCTAGAGACAAAAAACAGCCAGCAGAAAGTACAAGACACAAGGACAAGGTGGAATTTAAGCTGTCTGTATCTCTGAATGCCTTTTTGCCTTGTACTCAAATCCCCTGGGAAAGCTGAGGACATTTTTCTGCACTTCATGTGCCCTAGCTTGTTCTCAAGGGAGCTGCCACACAATCCTCAGCTCTGCATCACGCAGGGCGCTGGAGCTCACCCACACAGAGCCAGAAAGGCCATTCCTCTCTCATCACATTGCATTGCAGCTGGCAAGTTTGCATTCAAGGTCAGGCATCATTCCTGCCATGTCATTCACAGATTCACAGAATGGTCCAGGTTGGAAGGGACCTCAAAGATCATCCAATTCCACCCCTCCTGCCATGGGCAGGGACACCTCCCATGAGCCCAGGTTGCTCAAGGTCCCATCCAACCCTCCCCTCCAGGGAGGGGGCATCCACAACCTCCCTGGGCAATCATCATTAAGATCAGAAAAGAACTCCTAGATCATCAAGTCTAACCTTCTCCAAGGTCTCAAAGGATGGAGATAGACACTGTTCTTCTTTTGAGCCTAGTTTATCTTTTCTGTGACACTGCTTTTAAGACTGAACAACTTAGCTGGGGCAGTAGTTTTACTGCATATTATAGAATGCTTTGGGTTCGAAGGGGACACTTAAAAGCCATCCAGTCCAACTCCCCTGCAACTGCAGCAGGTTGATCAGAGCCACAAACAACCTGACCTGGAATGGTTCCAGGAAAGGGGCATCCACCACCTCTCTGGGCAACCTGGGCCAGGGTCTCATCACCCACAGAGTGAAAAATGTCTGTATTCTTTCCAGTCTATAGCTCCCTGCCTCAGTTCAAACCATCACCCCTTGTCTTGTCACAGCAGGCCCTGCTAAGAAAAATGTGTAGATTCAGGTTGGATGTTAGGAAGAAGTTCTTCCCCATCAGGGTGGTGAGACACTGGCACAGGTTGCCCAGGGAGGTGGTGGCAGCCTCAGCCCCTGGAGGTTTTTGCAGCCAGGCTGGATGTGGCTCTGGGCAACCTGATCTAGCGTGAGGTGTCCCTGTCTGTAGCAGGAGTTTGGAAGTGGATGATCCTTGAGGTCCCTTTCAACCCCAACAATTCTATGAAGAAGAAGGGCTATGAGCTGCTGAGTAAGGTGACATGTGAATGGGCATTCCATTTTTTTGCTGAGGGCCAAAAGTCCCAGCTGATTGGCTTGCTGTAGATGGATAGGTGGCCACTCACACTGGATGTGAAGTCCTTGTTGAGGTGACAACACTAGATAAGCTATGCTGTGGTGGTCATACAACCCTGTATGCTCACAGTATTTGTGGAGCCTTCTTTGGATGAAGCCAGCAGAGACCTTACCTTGGGTTGACTCTCAGCAAAGCTGGCAACCCCAGCTGTCAACTGGTCAAACAACAGCTCCATTTGCACTTACAAATTAAGCACATTTGTCAGAGATCACTCAAGCATGGCAACTACAGATGCCTTCTGCCATTTGGACAGGACTTCATAGAAGAAAACTACTTTTAAACACTCTGGTCATGAAAGTGCTCTTCCAACAGGGTGTGGGGATTGCAGTGGCAGTGATAGGAAGGCGGCTTGCAGCCACACACTGTTGGTGGTGGCTGGGCATGAGGTAGGGTTATTGCTGGGCACTCAGCAGCCCAGCACAAGGACACAGATACTGCTTTAGAAAGTTGGCTTTCCCACTGGTTCCTCTGACTGCACCTTCAAACAATGAGAAAGGACATTTTCATCAGATAATGATGGAAGCCTGCTGGGATTAGTAACAGAAATAATGAAGAATGACTTCCCTCCTCTCTTCAAAGTAACTGCTGTGAAAGGAGACCTTTTCCTTGTGGCTTTTTGGTCTTAACAAACAACTCTCTGCTCTTTCTCATGTCCCTTGTGTGCAAGGGGAGGGGTAGGGAGTAGGTAAGGAGAAGCTATTGGCCCCTGGTTTGGTCCAGGGGGAGATCTTGTGCTATTTATCAATTGCAAATACCTGTATATATTGTAACTCCTGGATATTTTGTACACATTCATTGCATTCCATTGTAGATTGTACTTTGGGCTTGTAAATACAGCTTTCATTTGCTTCCAACTGAGCTGGTCTGGCAATTTATTGCTGGGGGGAATTTTCAACCCACCACAGTTTGGGGGTTTTGTTTGTTTGGTTGGTTTGCTTTGGGTTGTTTTTTTCTCTCCTTGTGTCAATAGCACTGCTCAGCAAGTACCTGAGGGACTTCTACCAGGATCATCAAAATTGTTACTGAGGGTGAATTTAGAAAGGTGCTGGTGCCTTTGACTCTGGGAAGGCTGCTGACTCAAACCCAGACCAGCTGGTCTCACAGCCAGCTACTTTGCTTTTGAGAAAAGCAATTTAAGCTTCTTCCTCCAGCTTGTTGGGAAGTGTACCTTTTCAAAGGGACTTTTTGGTGCTTTGTTGTGTAACTTACTGCTGGATGAGTAAAATACTAATAATCTTTAAGCTTGAGTAATAGAGTAATAATCTTTAAGCCTGCATAGTCCCTTCTGTCTGAGGCTCTTAGAGACTTATCAAAATCAGCTATTTATTTCCCTCATTTCACAAGTACTTCACTCTATATCCTGCCTGGAGAAGCAGTGGGAGGCTTGGGTTAATGCACAGAAATTGCACCACTGGAATTGCACAGTAAATGCACTCATTAAAAGGCCTTTAATTAAGTTGATGTTTCTCCATGCATTTCACTTTATATTCCACTTTAGACTTATAAATACTTTTTTTCCTTTTTCCTGTTCACTTTTCCTTTTCCTTTTCCATTTTTTCTTTTTTTCCCCATTTCTTTTTTCTTCTTCTTTTCCTTTTTCCCTTTCCGTTTCCCTTTCCCTTTCCCTTTCCCTTTTCTTTCCTTTTTTCTTCTTCTTTTTCTCTTTTCCTTTTCCTTTTTTCCTTTTCCCTTTCCTTTTTCTTTTAATTTTCTTTTTTTTTCCTTTTTTTTTTTCCTTTTTTTTTTCCTTTTTTCTTTTCCTCTTTTCCTTCTCCTTTTCTTTTTTTTCCTTTTCCTTTTTTTTTTTTTTCCTTTTCCTTTTCCTTCCTTTTCCTTTTCCTTTTCCTTTTCCTTTTCCTTTCCTTTTCCTTTTCCTTTTCTTTTCCTTTTCCTTTTCCTTTTCCTTTTCCTTTTCCTTTTTTATTTTTCCTTTTTTTTGTTCTTGTGGAAGTGCTTCTATTGAGAGTTAAAAGTGGGCTTTTATTTTAACTAACATAATTACACTGGCACAAATCCTTTGTGCAAGTGCAGATGTATCATTATAAAGTGCCTTGCCTATTGTCTTTAAGCCATGGAAAGAACAATTTAAGCAGCTTCAGAATGATGGAACACTGGCAAAAGTGGAGAAAGGTGACTGTGTCAGATTGTACTAAACCAACACAACAGAGGTATTATGCAAAAGACTTCAGTAGGCTTTTTATCAATTTAGTTTAACTCAATTTGAGCATCAGCTACACTTGCACTGATTTGGGAAATTATGACCATTTAACTAAATTGATTTGGAAGCTCATTTAATTACTTGGTGCAGTTTGTAAAGGCAGATGATCCCCAAATGCTGGAAGTCTAGCCTGAGCATTCTAGTCCCACAGGTCTTGCTCTGACCTTCTGGAAACTCATTTGTGCCAAAGGCAACAGGAGACACAATGAAAGGCCTTCAGCTTATTTTCATGTGTGGCATCACCTGCATTTAGGAGGTGACAAAGAGTCAGGCTGACCCTTTTTGTAGTGGGAATTAATCTGCTGCAGTTTTCCCTGGCAGGAGTGGATAAACCTTCTGCCAAGTTGGGGAGAGTTGAAGCATTTGTGAATGGAGCATGACAAACCTATGGAAGATAACTGTGAAGAGATTCCATGAGGCTGAAACTGAAACCAAACATCACCAAACAGTCATAAGCAGTGCTCAGACTGAGAACTCAGTATCATGACCATAGGCAACCTGAATTCCTGTGTGTCATTTCACCTAGAAAGCCCTCAAAATACACTGCCCATGAACGGGCATATTTGAAAGGCAATTTTTGTCCTTGTGGTATAAAAGGCTATGCCACTGCTTCATGCAGAGGGAGCTTTGCAACTGGCTCCCATTTTGGTCCTGAACAGATTTTGCTAGCTTTCTAGTCATGCTGAATTTATATTAATGATATCAATTTTAGAGTGAATTGATGAGATTATGAAAATATTTTGCCCTCTTGCTTGCAAAACCCAGAATATTCACACAACCCCGTGGTGAGCTACACATCTGGGGATGTGTGGTTGGAAAGCTGAGACTCTGAGAGGGACCTGGGGGTTCTGGCTGACAATCGACTAAATATGAGCCAGCAGTGCCCAGGTGGCCCAGAAAGCCAACGGTACCCTGGTTTGGATCAGAAACAGGGTGGGCA
Source organism: Colaptes auratus (assembly GCA_015227895.2). Lineage (NCBI taxonomy): Eukaryota > Metazoa > Chordata > Aves > Piciformes > Picidae > Colaptes > Colaptes auratus. The sequence goes on along the minus strand of CM037643.1, from coordinate 42,168,552 downwards.
GCAGGGACAGGGGGTGATCACCCCCCTGTGTTCAGCATTGCTGAGGCCATACCTTGAATGGTATGTTCAGCTCCAGGCCCATCACTCCAGGAAGGACATTGAGGGGTTGGAGAGTGTCCAGAGGACAATGAGGCTGGAGAAGGGCCTGGATCACCTGGACTGTGAGGAGGGGCTGAGGGAGCTGGGGGTGTTCAGTTTGGAGAAGACGAGGATGAGGGGAGATCTTACTGCTCTCTACAGCTCCCTGAAGGGAGGTTGGAACAAGGAGGGGGCAGCCTCTGCTCCTTGGTGGCAGTGGATAGGACAAGAAGAAATGGTTTCAAGCTGCACCAGAGGAGCTTCAGGCTGGATGCTAAGAAATATTTCTTCCCAGAGAGTTTTCTCAGCCATTGCAATGTTCTGCCAGGGCAGTGCTGGAGTCACTATCCCTGGAGGTGTTGAAGCAGTGTGTGGAGCTGGTGCTTAGGGACATGGTTCAGTGTTGAGCCTTGAGTGCTGGGTGGAAGGTTGGACTGGATGAGCTTGGAGGTCTCTTCCAACGAGATGTTTTCTGTGATTCTGTGATGTGGTGGAGTATCTGAGGGTGATCTTTTTGGGGTGGGCACTCATTTAGTCGTGTTTATGCACTCTGGGTCATACCTACAAGAATACTCACAATTATCCTGCAATGAAACTGCTTCACACCATTAGCTGCTGAGGTCACAGTTAATGATATGTATTTTGAGGGGGCATCAAGGTCAGTGAGAGTTGGAGGCATGCACTTTCATTTAATAAAGTGAAGACTGTGCAAAGCATGCCCTAAGCGCTTCCTTCCTAAATGCATCACATGTTAATCTGTCACCACATGCTTCTCATCTATAAATGCTCTTTACTTTTACCCTTTACATAGCAGTTTCAAAAGGAGCTAAGGTCAGGTAATTGAGAGGCCCTTTGGAAAGCCTAGCCCCATGACATGTCTCAGTAACATCCTGTTGCAATGAACTCAACAGGTTGAGCGTTATATGTTGTAACAGCACGTTCCCCCCTCTTGGCTCCAAAGTCGACGATCTTATATTGCCTCTAAGAAAAGATGAAGGCACACTTTCAGCAGCTGCCTTTCTTTCTCCGCTTTGATAGCTTTATCCAGGGCAGCAGCACTGAAGTAAGAACGAGCTCTTGCTGGCAACAAGGCTCTGAACCACACAGCTATGATGCACAGCTGAACAGAGACCAATTCTCACATGTAGCTGCTTAAGATTTGGAGGCAGCAGTTCTTAGATCATTGAAAGCAGCTTTGTGGTGCCAGACATGACATGACAGTTTACTGAGCAACCATGCACACAGTGGCTTCTGTTCTTAGTTCCCATGATGTGGTCTTCTTTCAGTTCTTCTCCATTTTTTGCCCCTTGGCACCAGTGGCTCAGAATTTTATTTACAGACTCTGAGCTTTGTTGAAATTTAGTATTTTTTATATACATATATTTTTAAAATATAGTTGTAAAAAAAGATTAATTTCTATTTCTAGTCCTATTATTTTTTCTATGTCTATTTTTCTCTATATCTATTATTTCTTTCTATTTCTACATTTCTATTTCATTTCTATATCTATTTCTAATTTCTTTCTATTTCTATATTTCTATTTAATTTCTATTTAAAATTCTAATTTCTTTCTATTTCTGCATTTCTATTTCTCTTTCTAATACTAATTTCTTTCTATTTCTATATTTCTATTTCATTTCTATTTCTTCTATTTATCTTTTGTATTTCTATTTCTACTATTTTTATTTCTAATTTCTATCTCTATATTTCTATTTCATTTCTATTTCTAAGTCTAATTTCTATTTCTATATTTCTATTTCATTTCTATTTCTAATTCTAATTTCTATATTTCTATTTATTTTCTATTTCTAATTCAAATGTCCTTCTATTTCTACATTTCTATTTTAATTTCTATTTCTATTTCTAATTCTAATTTATTTCTATTTCTATATTTCTATTTCTAATTGTAATTCTAATTTCCTTCCTTTCTATATTTCTATTTAATTTCTATTTCTATTTCTAATTCTAATTCTACTTTATTTCTATTTCTATATTTCTATTTCTAATTCTAATTTCCTTCTATTTCTAGCTTTCTATTTCTAATTCTAATTCTAATTTATTTCTATTTCTAATTCTAATTTCTTTCTATTTCTAGATTTCTATTTCTATTTCTATTTCTAATTTCTTTCTATTTCTATATTTCTATTTCTAATTTCTTTCTATTTCTATATTTCCATTTCTAATTCAAATTACTTTTCTATTCCTATATTTCTATTTTAATTTCTACTATTTCTATTTCTAATTTCTTTCTATTTCTGCATTTCTATTTCTATTTCTAATTTCTACTTCCATATTTCTATTTCTAATTCAAATTTCTTTCTATTTCTACATTTCTATTTTATTTCTATTTCTTTGTAATTCGAATTTCTTTCTATTTCTATTTCTATATTTTATTTCTATTTCTATTTCTATATTTTTATTTCTATTTCTATTTCTAATTCAAATTTCTTTCTATTTCGACATTTCTATTTCATTTCTATTTCTAATTCAAATTTCTTTCTTTTTCGACATTTCTATTTCATTTCTAGTTCTTCTATTTCTATTATTTCTATTGTAATTTCTACTATTTCTATTTCTAATGCTATTTCTAATCCTATTTCTACATTTCTATTTTATTTCTATTTCTTTGTAATTCTAATTTATTTCTATTTCTGTATTTCTATTTCTAATTCTAATTCTAATTTATTTCTATTTTTCTATTTCTAATTCTAAGTCTAATTCTAATGTCTTCTATTTCTACATTTCTATTTCTATTTCTAATTCTAATTTCTTTCTATTTCTATTTTTCTATTTCATTTCTATTTCTATTATTTCTATTTCATTCCTATTTCTACTTTTGTCTATTTCTATTTCTATTATTTCTTTTTCTATTTATTTCTATTATATATCATATATACACTATCTATACTACATATTCTATATCTTATATGTATAGTATAATTGATCTCAGCCTTGGAAATCATCCTGAGAATTCTGAATGAAACCAAGTGAAGAATCCTAATTTAAATTTTTTAAAATAATTTAAGTAGATTTTGTTGATTTTTGAGCTCAATGGATCTCAACAGGTTTTTTAAAAAATATTCCAGGTGAGGTCTCACCAGGGCAGGAGAACCTCCCTGGATCTGCTGGACACACTCCTCTGAATGCACCCCAGGATCCCATTGACCTTCTTGGCCACCAGGGCACATTGCTGTCCCATGCAGAACTTGCTGTCCACCAGCACTCCCATGACCTGCTCCACAGGGCTACTCTCCAGCAGATCACCTCCCAGCCTGTACTGCTCCAGTTTATTATTCTTTCCCAGATAGAATAGAATAGAATAGAATAGAATAGAATAGAATAGAATAGAATAGAATAGAATAGAATTAACCAGGTTGGAAGAGACCTTCGAGATCACCGTGTCCACCCTATAACCAACACCACCTAATCAACTAAACCATGGCACCAAGCACCCCATCAAGGCTCCTCCTGAACACCTCCAATGATGGTGACTCCCACCACTCCCTGGCCAGCACATTCCAATGGGCAATCACTCTCTCTTATAGAATTTCTTCCTAACATCCAGCCTGAACGTCCCCTGGCGCAGCCTGAGACTGTGTCCTCTTGTTCTGGTGCTGGTTGCCTGGGAGAAGAGAACACCTCTGCCTGTCTACAACCTCCCTTCAGGGAGTTGTAGAGACATAAGTCTCCCCTGAGTCTCCTCTTCTCCAGCTAAGCAACCCCAGCTCCCTCAGCCTCTCCTCATAGGGCTTGTGTTCCAAACCCCTCACCAACTTTGTTGCCCTTCTCTTGGACACATTCCAGCAAGTCTGCACTTATCATCGCTGAACCTCATTAGGTTCCTCTGTGCCCAGCTCTTAGTCTGTATTGATGCTGAAGGTCAGATATGACATCAGGCATCCCAGAGACAATGCACAAGGACTTATTTTCCTTCCAAATGACTAATTATTGACATGTGCAGGCTGGGCTAATAAGGAGCTTGAGGTTTTGTGACTGTTTATTTACTTCAGTGTTATCTCAGATCTTTCCCTCTGGGCTAGGTGAAATGAGGAGTCTCTCTTGCTTTGTCCTTGAACAGGAGAAGTTTATGATATTCTATAATTAAGACTGCAACTAAGTTTCCATTTTCAATGGGCTTCCTGACATTTTGTTAGCTTTATTAGAAATGTCTTGCATGAGTTTAAAGTTGATTAGGTGGTGTTGGATGATAGCTTGGACACCATGATCTTGAAGGTCTCTTCCAACCTGGTCTATTCCATTCCATTCCATTCCATTCCATTCCATTCCATTCCATTCCATTCCATTCCATTCCATTCCATTCCATTCCATTCCATTCCATTCCGTGATATTCTACCTGAAAGTACCTTGTGGAGAAGTTGGTGCTGGTCTCTTCTCACAGGTAATTAGTGGTAGAACAAGAGGGAATGGCCTCTTGGGTAGGTAGGGTAGGTTTAGACTGGACATTTGGAAGATTTTTTTCATGTAAAGAGTGGTCAGGGATTGGAATGTGATGCCCAGGAAGGAGGTGGAGTCACCAAGCCTGGCTGTGTTTCAAGGTGGTTTGGATTTGGTGCTTGGAGCTATGGTTTAGGGGTGACCCTTGTAGAGTAGGGTTCTGGGTTGGACTTGGTGATCCTGAATGTTTCAGTAATTGTGTGGTTTCAGTGTCCTGATGGCTCTGCACTCCTGTTTTGTCTCAACACTTAATCTGCTTTGAGCAGTAGACAAGAGCTCTCGGTTGCAGCAACGCTCCCCAGCAGGGGATTTCTCATGTCACTACAAGGGAAATAAAGGGGAGTGGTTAACTCTGAGATGTGCAGGTTAACTCCCTTGGCTGCCACAGGGTTACCTAGTAGCTGGGATGCCAATAGGTGAACACATTTCTTTACTCACATCAATTAACAATATTACAGAAAACTTCCTCTAGGAACAGATGAGATGTGTTCTTGAAATGACTGGAACCCCCCCTTGCAAGGGGTCAGTAAACAGGCCAGGTGGCTGTTTCATTATGCTGACAGAATGAACATATTAGAAGTTCTCACTTGCCCCATGTGCTCTTAATAAAAAGTTTTATTCTATTCCTCTACATACACAGGCTTCTGTTGCAGCCTCCCTTGAGAGAGCTTTGCTTACCTCCTGGAGTCTGGAAAACTCCCCTGCTCTTTGAGCACTAATCTGCTCTGGAGGAGCAGTGGCCCTCATCAAACTGCTCTGCCCTGGAATTCTTCCCTGAATGCCTGCTTTCAAAATAAGCCAAAAGGGGAAACGAATGCTTATTCCATCAGAGGTTCTGGCATGTTACATTAAAGAAGCAGGGCATGTGCAGAATATATGTGCTCTGGGAAGAAAGTTGTGTTGGTTTCAGGTTAACCTTCCTTTTTGCTCAAGATCTTTGTATAAACAGGCACCAGACTGGAAAAGGGCAGCAGTTAACTATTTTGTGCACAAGGATGACAAATGGGACCAGTGCTGTTCAATATACTCGTTGGTGACAAGGTTGGTAGGGGTTTGGAACACAAGCCCTATGAGGAGAGGCTGAGGGAGCTGGGGTTGCTTAGCCTGGAGAAGAGGAGACTCAGGGGTGACCTTATTGCTCTCTACAACTCCCTGAAGGGAGGTTGTAGCCAGGCAGAGGTTGGTCTCTTCTCCCAGGCAACCAGCACCAGAACAAGAGGACACAGTCTCAAGCTGTGCCAGAGGAGGTTTAGACTGGATGTTAGGAAGAAAGTTCTATACAGAGAGAGTGATTGCCCATTGGAATGTGCTGGCCAGGGAGGTGGTGGAGTCACCTTCATTGGAGGTGTTCAGGAGGAGCCTTGATGGGGTGCTTGGTGCCATGATCTAGTTGTTTGGGTGGGTTGGATTGGTTGATGGGTTGGACACGATGATCTTGAAGGTCTCTTCCAACCTGTTTTTAATTGTATTATTGTATTATTGTGACCTGGATGAGGGCACAGAGGGCACTGTCAGCAAGTTTGCTGATGGCACAAAACTGGGAGGAGTGGCTGACACACCAGAAGCTTGGGCTGCCATTCAGCAAGACTTGGACAGGCTGAGTGCTGGGCAGGGAGAAATTTGATGAAGTTCAACAAGGGCAAGGGCAGAGTCTTGCACCTGGGAAGGAACAATTCCATGCACCAGGATAGGTTGGAGACTGACCTGCTGGAGGGCAGTGAAGGGAAAGGAACCTGGGGGTCCTGGTGGATAGGAGGATGACCATGAGCCAGCAGTGTGCTCTTGTGGTCAAGAAAGCCAGTGCTGTTCAAGGGCTGTGGTTAGCAGGTCGAGAGACATTTTCCTCCCCCCTCTACTCTGCCCTGGTGAGGCTGCATCTGGAATATTATGTCCAGTTCTGGGCCCCTCAGTTCAAGAGGGACAGGATGCTACTAGAGAGAGTCCAACACAGAGCCATGAGGATGACCAAGGGAATGGAACATCTTCCATACAAGGAGAGACTGAGGGATCTAAGGTCTATGTGGCTTAGAGAAGAGGAGATTGAGAGGTGACCTCATCAATGTTTATAAGTATGTAAAGGGTGAGTGCCCAGAGGCTGGAGCCAGGCTCTGCTGGGTGATGCCCAATGCCAGCACAAGGGGCAGTGGTGGAAGCTGAGGCAGAGGAAGTTTCACATAAATATGAGGAATTTTTTTTCCCTGTGGGGGTGACAGAGCCCTGGAGCAGGCTGCCCAGGGAGGTATTCCAAACTTGCCTGGATGTATTCCTGTGTGATCTGCTCTAGGTGATCCTGCTTTGGGAGGGGTGTTTGACTGGATGAGCTTTCAAGGTCACTTCCAGTCCCTGAAATTCTGTGAGTCTGTGAAACTGCATCCTTTTCACTGACCTGGGCACTATCATTGTTAAAGGGAACCTTGTGACCTTCATTCGACCTTTCAGACAAGGATTTCAAAGTACTATGCAGGTACAGAATTGCCATCATGACTTCACATCAATCCTCTCTCCACTACAAGGCAGGAATAATTGGCCATTGAAATGTGCTGCCCAGGGAGGTGATGGAGTCACTGTCCCTGGAGGTGTTCAAAAAAGGATTGGATGTGACACTTGAAGCCATGGTTTAGTTGTCAGGAGGTGTTGGAGGTGATAGGTTGGACTTGATGATCTCTGAGGTCTCTTCCAACCTGGTTGATTCTATGATTCTGTGATGCCATGAATGGAATTACTAATCTGATAATAACATCTTCACCGTGGTGTAGATGTCATTTTCTCAAGAGGTGGATCAGCTTCTTGAATGTCTAAGTACTTAAGCTATGTGGAGAGTTAATCTGGAGTGTTGCCTGGGATGATGAGTGAAGATGTTTTGAATCTTTTCTTCCATTCTTAAGGGAGAGTAGAATGTTTCAGTTCTTTCCAGGTAATTTATTTCAAGCTAATTTATTCCAGAACCTGAAGGGGGTCTGCAAGAAGGATAGGGAGAGACTGTTTACAAAAGCCTGCAGGAATAGGACAAGAGGAAATGGCTTCAAACTAGAGAAGAGCAGATTTAGATTGGATATGAGGAAGAAGTTCTTTACTAAGAGGGTGGTGGAACACTGGAAGAGGTGGCCCAGGGAGGTGGTTGAGGCTCCTTCACTGGAGATATTTAAAGTAAAACTCAGCAAGGCCCTGGGCAACCTGATCTAGTTGGGGATGTCCCTGCTGACTGCAGGGAGGTTGGTCTGGATGAGCTTTGGAGGTCCTTTCCAGCCCAGACCATTCTAAGATACTATTTAAATCCACAGGAACAAAGGAAAAGTCCACAGTGGATCTGATGACACTTGGCAATGATTCACAAGTGGAAATTTCCTTTTGGCCCTATTCAATGCTGGATTTGTATTCCACACTGTGAGACTGTACAAAGTGAGCTGTTTTCACAACACAGAGCAACAGAACTATTTATGTACCTATATAATCCATAGTCCTCAAGTGAAAACATGTGCTGAGGTATTACCTTGCTGCTGTAAGACATCTAGCCCTGTGTTTCAAAAGAAATTGAAAGCACAACTTAGCTTTCTATGAAAGGCCACAGTGGTCTAGTAAGGCTGAGTTCAAGCTGAAAAAGGCAGACTGGTTGTCTCCTCCTCACTGTGCTTCTGCCAAGCCTGCACTTCACAAGCAGGATGCCACAAGCATGATCGGAGGGCTGGAGCTCCTCTCCTATGGAGACAGACTGAGAGAGTTGGGGCTGTTCAGTCTGGAGAAGAGAAGGCTCCAGGGACACCTAATAGCAACCTTGCAGTATCTGAAGGGGGCTACAAGAAGGCTGGAGAGAGACTGTTTGCAAAGGCCTGCAGTGACAGGATGAGGGGCAAGGGCTTCAAACTAGAGCAGAGCAGATTGAGATTGGGTGTTAAGAACAAGCTCTTTACTATGAGGGTGGTGCAAGAAGACATTACTATGGCCTTCCAGTATCTGAAGGGGGCTAAAAGAAGGCTGGGGAGGGACTTTTGAGGGTGTCAGGGAGTGATAGGACTGGGGGGAATGGAGCAAAACTAGAAATGGGTAGATCCAGATTGATTTTAGGAAGTTCTTCCCCATGAGGGTGGTGAGAGACTGGCACAGGTTGCCCAGGGAGGTGGTGGAAGCCTCATCCTTGGAGGTGTTTGCAGCCAGGCTGGATGTGGCTGTGAGCAACCTGCTGTAGTGTGAGGTGTCCCTGGCCATGGCAGGGGGATTGGATCTGGCTGATCCTTGAGGTCCCTTCCAACCCTGACAATTCTATGATTCTATGATTTCCAGAAAAGACAAACAGCTTTATCGGCATGTACAGGCACCAATCTCCTGCCAGGAAGAGACATTCTGTACTTATTTATTCAGGACAGGAAGAATATAGATCTGAGCACTGTCACTCAACAGAAAGGCCACTGGTGACATGCTCTGAGCATGTCATCTACACACCATGACTTGTGTAATAAGCTTTCAGCACAACAATGGCACACAGCTAACTCTCATCATAGGTTGTGCACCTTTTTCTTGGTTGCCAGAAGCATTTCACACATAGTGCAAAGCAGAATGTGACCCACTGGGGACTTTCAGCATCTCTTTAGTACCACACACACAAACTAGCAGTCACTCCAAACTGAGCCCAGCAAAACCAGGCCTGACTTGTACACTTCCCCTTGTGCATTGCTTTAAACATATCTGTGATCCAGTGAAGGGAACTGCTTGTGCTGATGTATGAGGCAGCAGTGGAGTGCTTTGCTTGCTTAGTCTCCACACAGAACACCCACCAGAGTCATTAGGCAGGACGAGGGTAGGGCTGATTGCAGTGTTTCAGATTATAGCAGTGCCCCGTGAGAGGCAGTGCACAACTTTAGAAAGTGTTGCTCCTTGCACTGAAGTATTTACCGCAGTTCTCATGCTTCAGGTGGGAAATAATGCAACTTCTGGAGGCAGCAGTGCAACTAGTGTGGGTGGTAAGCAGCCCATTCTTCTTAGAGCTGCAGCACACTTTGTTCCAGAAGATGATATTAAGGCTCCTACAGATATTATGAAATTCTCACCATGGGACCTGCTAGGCAATAGAGTGGATTTGGAAACTTAAAAGAGCAATGACCACCAGTGTTGCTTTTCTTTCTTCAATTCAGCCTGCTGGGTCTTTAGAATCATAGAATTGTTAGGGTTGGAAGGGACCTCAAGGATCACCTAGTGCCAACCCCCCCCCTGCCATGGGCAGGGACACCTCACACTAGAGGGGCTGGATCTATAGTTTAATGCCTTTGCTGGCCTTATAGTTTAATGCCTTTTATGTTACCAGAAAAACACTAACTAGAATTTATTGCTCTCTACAACTAACTGAAGACAGTTTGTAGCCAGGTGGGGGTTGGTCTCTTCTCCCAAGAAACCAATGACAAAACAAGAGGACACAGTCTCAAGCTGTGCCAGGGGAAAGAGAGATTGGCCATTGGAATGTGCTGCCCAGGGTGGTGGTGGAGTCACCATCACTGGAGGTGTTCAAAAAAGGATTGGACGTGGCACTTGGAGACATGGTTTAGTTAGCCATGAGGTGATGGGTGGCAGGCTGGACTTGATGATCTCTGAGGTCTCTTCCAACCTTATTGATTCTATGATTCTATGATTCTGTAGTTTAATGCCGTTACTAGAAAAACACTAACTAGAATTTACTGCTCTCTTCAAGTAACTGAAGAGAGTTGGTAGCCAGGTGGGGGTTGGTCTCATCTCCCAAGAAACCAGTGACAAAACAAGAGGACACAGTCTCAAGCTGTGCCAGGGGAGGTTCAGGCTGGATGTTAGAAAGAAATTCTTCCCAGAAAGAGAGATTGCCCATTAGAATGTGCTGCCCAGGGAGGTGGTGGAGTCACAGTCCCTGGAAGTGTTAAAGCCAGCCTGGATGAGGCACTTAGTGCCATGGTTTGGTTGATGATGGTGTTGGGTGGTAGGCTGTACTCGATGGTCTCCAAGGTCTTTTCCAGCCTGGTTAATGCTGTGTGATTCTGTGTGGTTGGACAAGGGAGCGTATGTGTGCATCAGCAAGACCATTAGTCTGAATAAACGTGGCAGCAAAGTTGCAGGTGAAATGCCACAGTCAGTGGTAAGCACAAACCACAGCTCTGGGTGTAAAATGCTGTAATTACAAGGGATGGAGAGAGCTGCACAGATTTTATCGCACAGAAATCGATAGCGGTGCGGACTGCTGCTCTTTGCTGGAGCAGGGGCAGTCTGCTGAAAGAGCTTATTGATCTCTCCAGGTGATGCTACTGTACTGAATAATAGACTGGAAGGGCTTGTAAATTATATACAATCATTCCATCCAACATTTTTGGGGATGTCTTTTATGTACACTTTTATATATATATATATATGTATGTTTTTGAGTGAGTTTTTGTCAAAGCAACAGCCTAGGGACTGACTAAGAGGGTCTGTCTACTAATTCTTTGACCTCATCTATAGAGAATCACAGAAACATTCAGGTCAGAAAAGACCCTCAGGCTCACCAAGTCCAATCTAGAACCCTGCTCTACAAGGGTCACCTCTAAACCATATCCCCAAGCACCACATCCAAACCACCTTGAAATACAGCCAGGCTTTGGGACTCCATCACCTCCCTGGGCAGCACATTCCAATGCCTGGCCACTATTTACATGAAAATTTTTTTCCTACTGTCCAGTCTAACCCTACCCAGTCACAGCTTGAGGCCATTCCCTCCTGTTCTATCACTAATTACCTGTGAGAGGAGAGCAGCAGCAGCCTCTCCACAAGGTCCTTTCAGGTAGTTGTTGACAGCAATGAGGTCTTCCCTCAGCCTCCTCTTTTTCACACTCACCATCCCCAGCTCCTTCAGTTGTTGTTCATCAGATTTATTCTCCAGGTCCTTTCCCAGCTTCCTTGCCCTCCTCTGCACAGGCTCCAGCACCTCCACATCTCACTTGGATTGAGGTGCCCAAACCTGGACAGAATACTTGAGGTGTGGCTTTACCAGAGCTGAGTGCCAGGGAACAATCCCCTCCCTGCTCCTGCTGCACACAGCATTGCTGATCCCAGCCAGGATGCCTTTGGCTTTCTTGGCCACCTGGGCACACTGCTGGCTCCTATTCAGTTGCTTGTCCATTATCACTCCCAGGTCCCTTTCTGCCAACAGCTTTCCAGCCACACTGCCCCAGGCCTGGAGCATTGCTTGGGGTTGTTGTGCCCCAAGTGCAGGACCTGGCACTCGGCCCTGTTGAAGCTCCTCCTGTTAACATTGGCCACGGATCCAATCTATCCAAGTCTCTCTGTAGACCCTTGCTACCCTCATGAAGATCAACACTGCCACCTATCTTGGTGTCATCTGTGAATTTACTGATGATACACTCTGTGTCTTCATCAAGGTCATCAATCAAGATGCTAAACAGAAGTGGTCCCAACACTGAGCCCATGGTGCTGAGGTCAACATTCAAGGAGGAAGCACCAGAACACCTTGGTGCAGGATTTGGCTATGGTGCAGTGAAACACTGTGATGTTATGTGATGTTATGTGGTTATGCCCATCCTGGAAGCAGAGGGGGAGGGCTTCTGAGAGCCTTGCTCTCCCTGGAGGGGGGTTTCCCCCTGGGAAACTGAGTTAGTCTGTTCCACTCCCCCTCCCTGTCCAGCAAGCCTATAATAAGGAATAGACTGCAGCCATTTGCTCTCTTTCACTTCTGCCTTGCGGGGATGAGAAAGAGTTTCTCCTGGCTTCCTGGTTCCACGTGTTTGGGCCTGGTCCTCCTCCTCCCTGCTACATCCACACTTCTTCAAAGGACTGTTGGGTTTTATATATATGTTTTTTCCCCCATCCATCCTTTTTCCTTACCCTTGTGAACCCTTCCTGTTATTGTTGTGTGTATATATATATATATATATATTTTAAAGAAAATTTTACCTCTATACTTCCAAGCCAACTCCAAGTTATTTCTCAGTAGATTTGCTCTTTCCCTTTTTCTTAACCCCCTTTCTTTGTTTTTGGTTTTTTTTTTTTTTTTTCTTCCCCTTCCCTTATCTCTCCCTGTTCTTTCCCCTTTCTTTTTTTTCTCTCAATAGGGAAAGAGCAGGGGGAATTGGGGGAGGGATTCTCAGTATTGCCCCCATCTGAGCTCTTAAATCCCAGTTAAGGCTCAAACTACCACAAGCAGCTGGCCAACACATCTCTTGGGGGGCTATGGCCACAGAGGAAAGGTGGCAGTGGCTCCCTGCATGCTGCCTGTGCCATGTGAGACTCACTGGCATGATGTGGCAGTTTGGGCTGGGTGTCTCCTGCTGCTGCCATACAGGGTGCACCTCTGGTGCCCCAGGTGTCCAGCCCAGTGGGTGGACACAGGAAGCTGTGTATTTCATCCCTATAATATCCTGTTCCCTATATATCCATCAGCAAGGTCTCACACTTCCTCTTTCTTCCCTCAGTGCTCCCATGGGAAATGCTCCCTATCTGGTAATGGAAGGGGAGTTGTCTCAAGGCCTCTTGGGCCTGGCTAGGCCTAATGCCAGGAGGAGAAAGGGGAAAGACAGTCTCAGATCTGCCCAGTTGAGATTAGCCTAACAGTGGAAGGGGGGGAAAGAGCCCTGGGGGTTTTGGGTGTACCCTCAGGCAGGGAGAAGAGAAATGCTGGGAGGCTTCTGGGTGTGCTGTAAGGGACTCTGTGTGCTTTGGGTTCCTTTTTGTCACTATGCTTGTAGCTTCTGTACAACACTCACTGCTTTCCCATTTAAACTTTCCAACACTTCTGCAATCCATTTGTTTGAGTCCATTTGTTTGCCCCAGTGGGAGGCAGGGGAAGATCAGCCTGCCAACCCAGGACACATGAACATGTTGGAAAAGTCAGTATCATAGTATCAGTCAGGGTTGGAAGGCACCACAAGGATCAGCTAGTTCCAACCCCCCTGCCATGGGCAGGGACACCCCACACTAGAGCAGCCTGGCCAGAGTCTCATCCAGCCTGGCCTTAAACACTTCCACGGATGGTGCCTCAACCACCTCCCTGGACAACCCATTCCAGGGCTTCACCACTCTCATGGGGAAGAACTTCCTCCTCACCTCCAGCCTGAATCTCCCCACCTCCAGCTTCATTCCATTCCCCCTAGTTCTATCACTACCTGATGTCCTGAGAAGTCCCTCCCCAGCCTTCTTGTAGCCCCCTCAGATCCTGGAAGGCCACAATGAGGTCACCTCTGAGCCTTCTCTTCTCCAGATTGAACAGCCCCAACTCCTTCCCTCCCGTGTATCCCTGTGGACCCACATGTCCCCAGGCTAGGAGAGATGCCACAACCAGGCCAGCCCTCACTAGCCTCAGACAACATGGGGAAAGTTATGGTGTTTTAGGAATTAAGTCAGTCCTGTGTTTCTTCCTAGCTCAGCAGGCAGATGTGTTATGAATCCAGATTCACACTGGCAGAAATGTAAGTGTTCGGGTTGATTTTGCATAAACTGAGAAGGAGGTATAAAGAAAAATAGAGAGAGGGAGGGAGAGAGAGAGAGCAGTAGGCACACCGCCACCAAGTGCAGCAAATCAATCTTCTCAGCAGTGATGAATCAGGGAGCAGGACTGTAACTTTTACAGGTATATGAAACCTTGCGAATATAAAGACGCCATTAAAACGCTGCCATTAAATCCCAGCACTGAAGGATTATCACAGCCCCTGGAGCCAAGCAGGTCAATATGTGACTGTGTAGTTTTCATTACCATTTTTTATATACATACACATGAAGCAGAATATGCTTCACAACAGCCTCCCCCTCTCTCCTGCTCTTAAAGACCTCTGCTTTATACTCCGCTCCGCTTTCACAAATAAAACGCAATAGAGCACCAATGGATAAATGAGATCCCTAAAGGCCTTTTATTCTGCCATGCCATTATATCTACTTTTCCACCAGATCTCTGCTTAAATGGCTCTCGTTATGTGCACCCACAAAGATGACATTCACTTGCTTAAATACAATCAGGTAGCAAAGAGCTCTTCTGTATGGGGAAAGGTCTCCTTTCCTCCTAATTTACCATAAGGACTTATTCACACGGCTGCAGTGAGGGGTACAGAAATACAGAGTCACAGACTTAACCAGGTTGGAAAAGACCTTGGAGATCATCAAGCCCAACCTATCATCCAACACCACCTGATCAACTAAACCATGGCACTAAGTGCCACACCCAGTCTAATTTTAAACACTTCCAGTGATGGTGAATCCATTCCAACGGCCAATCTCTCTGGGAAGAATTTCTTCCTAACATCCAGCCCAAACCTCCCCTGGTGCAGCTTGAGACTGTGTCCTCTTCTTTGGTCACTGTTGCCTGGGAGAAGAGACCAACCCCCACCTGCCTACAACCTCCCTTCAGGGAGTTGTAGATGGCAATAAGGTCTCTCCTGAGCCTCCTCTTCTCCAGGCTAAACACCCCCAGCTCCCTCAGCCCTCTCCTCACAGGGCTGTGCTCCAGACTCTTCCCGAGCCTTCCCTTCTCTGGACACCTTCCAGCAACTCAGCATCTTTCGTGAATTGAGGGGCCCAGAACTGGACACAGTATTCCAGGTGTGGCCTAACCAGTGCTGAGTCTGAGGCAGAATGACTTCCCTACTTCTGCTGGCCACACTGTTCCTGATGCAGGCCAGGATGCCATTGGCCTTCTTGGCCACCGGGGCACACTGCTGGCTCAGCTGTCAACCAGTGCCCCCAGGTCCCTTTCTTCCTGGCTGCTCTCCAGCCACTCTGACCCCAGCCTATAGCATTGCATGGGTACATTAAATTCTCCACCATAAAAGTCACCAAAGTATTGTCATGCAGTAAGATGTGGGTGGATTGTTATTTATTTTTTTCCCACCCTGTCTTTCAAAAAGAGGAAGAGAGGAGCTCTGAATCTCTCTTGCCTTTTTGTCTTGCCCATAACAACACAAATATTTTGATGAATTGCAGCTTTGTAGGCTATTGACATTGACTAACAGTTTTTAGGATGATTGAAGTCTTTGTGTGGGCTGCAGATCTGGGAAATCTCAGAGCAAATGGCCAAGCCCAGAATTGCTGCCAGCACACCAGCCACCTATATGGCATTTATTCAGGAAGCAGAGCTGGTTGTTAGCTAATAGTGGCACTTTTCTATCATGGTGATGGCTTCAGTTGAGCGGAACCTGCCTCAGAGGGTAAAAACTCCTGGCTCCTTTTTCATGAGAAAAGCCACAGGATTTTATGATCTGAGCACCTAGATACCAGAGAATTACAGCCACAAGGCTTTGGGCAACAGAGAGCTGAGGCTCAACAGAGAAATATTGCAGAGTGTCAGTATGAAGGAACAGGGGAGAGGTGTACGTGAGGATTTTGGCTCAGGTCGCTGTTGTGCTCAGGAAATGTGAAAGGAAGTTTCAATGCACCAGTGTGGTAATTTTAGGCTGTGGATGGCTTTAAAGTTTTTCACAGGTCTTGAGCAGAGAAGTAGTAAAATGCAAATAAATCACTATTGGGTGTAAAAAGGAAAATAAAGATCATTCTGAACAATCCCATTGGAAGAGATAAAGGACTAAAACTGCTTGTCCCAAAACAATTTCTTCTCGCTCCTCACTTCTTTGCTCTGGGAGAGTTACTAACTTGCTTCTGCTTGACCTTGGCTGCATTGTTTTGGTATTAACTTCTCTGCTTCTGTTTTGCACACGAGGGTAGGGGGGGGCAGAGAGGGAGAAGCCAGCAGCTTCCTCTGCTCTTTGACCAGGGGGTTCTTGTGCTGTTTATCACAGTATCACAGTATCACAGTATCACCAAGGTTGGAAGAGACCTCAAAGATCATCAAGTCCAACCTCTCACCACAGACCTCATGACTAGACCATGGCACCAAGTGCCACATCCAGTCCCCTCTTGAACACCTCCAGGGACAGTGACTCCACCACCTCCCTGGGCAGCACATTCTCAGTGAAGAACTTTCTCCTCACCTCCAGCCTAAACATCCCCTGGTGCAGCTTGAGGCTGTGTCCTCTTGTTCTGGTGCTGGTTGCTTGAGAGAAGAGACCAACTCTCTCCTGGCTACAACCACCCTTCAGGTAGTTGTAGAGAGCAATGAGGTCTCCCCTGAGCTTCCTCTTCTCCAGGCTAAACAACCCCATCTCCCTCAGCCTCTCCTCACAGGGCTGTGCTCAAGGCCTCTCCCCAGCCTGGTTGCCCTTCTCTGGACACCTTCAAGTGTCTCGATGGCCTTCTTAAACTGAGGGTCCCAGAACTGGACACAGGACTCAAGGTGTGGCCTAACTAATACGGAGTACAGGGGCACAATGACTTCCCTGCTCCTGCTGGCCACACTATTCCTAATGCAGGCCAGAATATCTGTAAATATTGTAAATACTGTACATTTTGTACACATTCATTGCATTTCATCGAAGATTGGAGTTTTGCTTGTAAATGCAGCCTTGAGTTGCTTCCAGCTGAGCTAGTCTGACAAATTTAATGTTGGGGGGAATTTTCAACCCACCACAACCAGCCACACAGAGAAGGCCTCGTTTTTGAGAAGAGGTGGGGTGCAGAGAAGACTAATTGTTTGGCAGTGTCTGTCATGGTCACAGTAAAAGCCTACTGTTTTTTTTTACTTCTTGCTCTTATTAGTCACAAAGGCAGGAGCATGGCATCAATAGGTGCAGTCATAACGGACTGCAGTGCTAGAGCTGATCTCTGCAAGGCTGCAGCATGCTAACCATATATGAAGTTTGTGTGGGGGCTGCACAGATACAGAGTTCCTCTTTCTGCTATGAGGATTCTGAAATTCAAAGCAAGGCATTACTATTATTTGTACAGTAACACCCAGAGACCATTCCTGGCACCAAGAAGCCACAAGATGACCTGCTTTGCTAAGATTACTCTTTTGAAAACACTGGCTTTGCCCTAAACCCTCTGCTTAACATTTGCATCACCATGAGACTCGCTGCCAAGCTTCTACAGGGCATTAGAGAGAAAGGCTGGTGGGGAGGGCAGGGTGGAGAGGGCTCTGTTATCAGATTTTCTAATTCATTGCTGCTCAAATTCATAAACCTCATAGAATAGAATAGAATAGAATAGAATAGAATAGAATAGAATAGAATAGAATAGAATAGAATAGACCAGCTTGGAAGAAACCTTCAAGATCATCACATCCAACCCATCATCCAACACCACCTAATCAACTAAACCAAGCACCCTATCAAGTCTCCTCCTAAACACCTCCAGTGATGGTGACTCCACCACCTCCCTGGGCAGCACATTCCAATAGGCAATCACTCTTTCTGTGTAGAATTTCTTCATAACATCCTGTCTGAACCTCCCCTGGCCCAGCTTGAGACTGTGTCCTCTTGTTCTGGTGCACATGGCACTCATCTTCAGGGAACAAGAGTAGGGTGTCTATACTGGTGAGAACAAGGTTAATTAATTCCTCCACCCTACAAATGACTCTGTGACTTTAGATCACTGATGTTGAGGTACAGTGTTTGCAGGTTTTTCTTTGGCCCACATAGATCCCCATAGCAGTTTTAGGCTGTGCATAGAAAATTTTCCACAGGTCTTGAACAGAAAGTGAGAGACTGTAAATAAATTACTATTGGATGTGAAAGGAAAATAATGAGAAGGTCTAAATAATCCCATTGGACAGATAGCTATCATAAAGTTAGATTTGTAAACAAACTTTGCCTGTATCTTTCTGCACTGGCAGATACTAACTACTGCTTCTGCTGGCTTTGCTGACCTTGGCTGCATTGCTTTGATGTGGCTAAGTACTAACAACTCTCTGCTCTTCTTTCTCTTGTCCCATGTACGGGGGGGAGGAAAGGGACTACGGAGGAGGAAGCTGTTGCTAGCCCACTGGTTTTGTCCAGGGGGGTCATTGTGCTGCATATAAATTGTAAATACATGTAAACATTGCATAGTTTGTACATATTCATTGAATTTCATATTTCTAGATTGTAGTTTTGATTCTAAATAGAGCTTCATTTGCTTTCAGCTGAGCTGGTCTGGCAATTGTATGCTGGTGGGTGATTTCCAACCCACCACAATCCCAGATCGCAGAGGCATCAAGAGCAACACTTACCCTGCATGCAGAGCCCATCGGTGCAGTTCTTGGACTGCAGCACCAGCCCCTCACAGTCCTTCCCCCCGTTCTTTGGTGCCGGGGCCATGCACTCCCTCCGGCGCCAGTGGGTGCACTCCGTGCCACAGGTGGACCACTTGCTCCAGGATGTCCACTTGCCGTCCACTGAGACAAGGAAAGGACACAACTGGTTAGGGGGTACATGAAATTGAGGCAGAGTGGCACAAGCCATTTCTATGTCCGAATTCCAGCACTATTCCAGACCATTCCTCCTCTGTCTCCTACAGTTTGAATCTCTGAATGTGCAGCAACTTCCCTAAGTTACCAGGGCTGAGACATCAGTGCAAGATGTGCACTAAAGTAGGGCTGAATCCCTTGCTGCTTGATATAATGTACTCGCTATTTCATCTGCTTACATAATGCAATCTCCTATTAATTAACTGAAATGATGGATTTACTGTTAAAGAGGAGGAAGCTTTTGCAACAAAATGATTACAGACTAAATATTTATCTAGGGCTATGCATTGGACTTTTTAGGATGTCAGGGAGTGATAGGACTGAGGGGAATGGAGCAAAACTTGAAATGGGTAGATCCAGATTGGATGTTAGGAAGAAGTTCTTCCCCATGAGGGCGGTGAGACACTGGCACAGGTAGCCCAGGGAGGTGGTGGCACCCTCATCCCTGGAGGTTTTGCAGGGCAGGCTGGATGTGGCTCTGAGAAACCTGATGTAGTGCTCCAATCCCTTTTGCAGTCTTGAGTTTCTTATGGAGCAGTTGTGCTATTGCTTTACCAGACTCTGAAACACTCACACAAAGGCAAAAGTGCCAAGATTTAAACTGCCTTACAGTACAATACAATACAATACACCAGGTTGGAAGAGACCTTCAAGATCATCGCGTCCAACCTATCAACCAATCCAACCCACCTAAATACAATACAATACAATACAATACAATACAATACAATACAATACAACCTACCTAAACAACTAAAGAACTAAACTGTGGCACCAAGCACCCCATCAAGCCTTAGTCACGCTAGTAGCTTGGCATGGCTAAATTTGTGTCAGCAATTAGCTTCTGCAATAGTGTGAGGTGTCCCTGCCCATGGGACACCCATGGCAGGGGGGCTGGAGCTAGTTGATCCTTGAGGTCCCTTCCAACCCTGACAATTCTATGATTCTATGACTGTTCATACTGAACCTGGACAAAGAGTGGTGCAAGCTATTTTCTGAACACTCTGTCCCTCGCAGAAGGCACCGCCGTTGAGTGGGGCAGGATTGGTGCAGGTCCTCGTACGCTTCTGAAAGCCTCTCCCACATCGGCTGTTGCACACTGACCACTCAGTCCAGGTAGACCAGCCTCCGTTCACTGGAAAGCAAGAGAGAAAGGGCAGCATTGCACCTCTGACTCTGTGCCATTGTGTAAGTTTTAGAGTGGACAGAAAGGCATTTCACCCCCCCCAAAGGAGTAAAATAAAAAAGCTCCCCACAGAATTAGCAGTTTCGATGGAAATCCTATTTACAAATATTTACACTATTTACGGGAATGCAACCACCCGAATCCACATTTCAGCTTACAACAGCCTCATTAAGCCAAAAGCCTTCCAACAACCCAGGCTTCACTGGCCCCCAGGCCTCCCACCATTCCACCCTACCCCTCCAAGCTAAGCCATGGAGCCCAGCTACAAAATTAGCTTTGCCAAGGTCGAGCCAGGCAGCAAACCTCCCCCACATCACAAGAGGTAAGAGATCCACTCTGGGAAGGGACAGAGAGGCATTAAAAAAGGGACAAAATTGACTCTGTGTGATGGGTTACACCCATCCTGAAAGCAGCGGGGGAGGGCTTGTGCAAGCCTCGCTCTCCCTGGAGGGGGTTTTCTCCTTGGGAGTCAGTCTGTTCCACTCCCCTTCCCTGTCCAGCAAGCTTATAAAAAGGAAGACACTGCAGCCATTTGCTCTCTTTGGCTTCTGCCTTGCCTGGACAAGAGGACTACTGCTGGCTTCCTGCTTCTCTGCCACGTCGTCAGGCCTGGTCCTCCTCCCTGCTACATCCACACCTTTCCAAAGGACTGGTTTTGTATACATATTTTTCCCCATCCATCCTTGTTCCTTACCCTTGTGAACCCTTTCTGTTATTGTTATATATATTTTAAAGAAAATTTTTACCTCTCTACTTCCAAACTGACTCCAAATTATCTCTTGGTAGATTTTCTCCTTCCCTTTCCCTTTTATTTTTCCCTCTCAATCAGGAAAAGAGGAGGAGGGGAGCGGCAGGGAGGGATGCTCAGCCTCCGCCCCCATCTGAGCCCTTAAATCTCAGTTAAGGCTCAAACCACCACTCTCTGCAACCCCTTTATATAGCAGATGCAGGACTTAGAAGATAAAATAACAAAAGATGACAATTTCCTGCACCTATCTAGCCCCTTGGAGGAGTTTTCAACTCTATGGTTAAGACATTCAGTCTTTCTGTCTCCAACAATAGTCAAAAGTGATGGAAGGGTAGAGCACAAGAAGCATGTCTGAACAGAAACAAACCCAGTTCTCAAGCACACCAAATGCACAGCATGCCAGAAGTCATTGTACACATCAAAGGAATGCTGACACTGAATGAAAGACTTGGGGGTGCTGGTGGATAAGAAGCTCAGCCAGACCCACCAGTGTGCACTTGCAGCACAGAAAGCCAACCAGAGACTGGGCTGCAGCAAGAGAAGTGTGGCCAGCAGGTCAAGGAAGGTGATTCTCCCACTCTACTTCACGCTGGTGAAACCCAACCTGGAGCACTACATCCAGTTCTGGAGCCCCTATTACAGGAAGGACCTGGAGGTGCTGGAAGGTGTCCAGAGAATGGTCACAAGGAGGATCAGAGGGCTGGAGCTCTTCTCTTATGAGGACAGTCTGAGAGAGTTGGGGTTGTTCAGTCTGGAGAAGAGAAGGCTCTGAGGAGGCCTTCCAGGATCTGAAGTGGGCTATAAGAAAGCTGGGGAGGGACTTTTTAGGGTGTCAGGGAGTGACAGGACTGGGAGAAATGGAACACAGCTAGAAATGAGTAGATTCAGATTGGATGTTAGGAAGAAGTTGTTCCCCATGAGGGTGGTGAGGCACTGGCACAGGTTGCCCAGGGAAGTGATGGAAGCCTCATCCCTGGAGGTTTTGAAGGCCAGGCTGGATGTGGCTGTGAGCAACCTGCTGTAGTGTGAGGTGTCCCTGCCCATGGCAGGGGATTGGAACTGTCTGATCCTTGAAGTCCCTACCAACCCTGACAATTCTATGATTCTGTGATTTGGTAACTGCTAGGGCTGGGAGGTGACCTGCCTTTTCCTGGAAACTGACCTGACCCACCACAGCACCAGGTGGCATGTGCATGGCCACCATCTCTGCAGGTTCAGAGAGCACTCACAGCTCTGCCTACATCTTTATGTTTATGCATTCATTGCAGTTACAAAACACAGTCCATCCCTCTATATCACAAACACTGCTTAATTAGCTCAATTCAGTCCATTTTCTATAAAAACTGAACCCAAAGGCCCTCATTGCAACTTCAGGAAAGCAACTGCTCACAATGAAATCTAAATGCTGCACTGAATATGAAATGAATATTAGGGATAATCACAGGGAATTTTTCCCACTTGTCTATCCTATAATTAAGCTGATTGTAAGGAACATCAGGACAGTCAGCTGGCACTCTGTCAGAGCAGGTTTTGCTCTGGTGGTTATCCTTGCCTGAGATACATTGAGGCAGTAACTTTGCAGGGGGGAGAAAGGCTCAGATTGGTGGTGGGGCAGAGCTGCAGCGCAGCACAGACTGTAAGAGACACCAGGAGGGCAGGTTCTTGGGCCTCTCCCCAGCCAAAGCATGGTTATCTTCAATATTAGATCAAAGCTGTGGATGCAGAGAGAGAGTAATATTTCCCATGCTTCCTGTTCCCCTGCTGTTTGTTTTTAAGCTTGTGTGCTTATGAGCTGCAGTCCCAGGGTGCTTTGCTACTTTGCCCCTGACATCAGAGTATGTTTTGGTAGTAGACACTAAAAGTAAGTTTATTTAAGGAAATATAAGAAGATAAAAGGTTCTGCTTGTGCTCTGCCATTCTTAACCTTTCAGTTTTATTTCTGAAAAGCAACACTACTCAAGGAAAACATGATGGTAGAAGCAAAGCCTGGCACAGTCCTGCTGGAGGAAGTGACCTAATATTCCCTCTCTGCACGGAGCCAGCCTGTGTTATGGCACCAGGTGCAACCTCCAAATAGTTGGTGCCTTTTCCTGCTTTAATGCTGTTGTCTGTCACATATCAATCCTCACTGTCAATACAGGCTGGGGGAGGAGGTGACAGAAAGCAGCCCTGAGGAAATGGACTTGGGGGTGCTGATGGATGAGAGGCTGGACAGGAGCAGGCAGTGTGAGCTTGCAGCACAGAAGGCAAATCACAGCCTGGGCTGCATTAAAAGCAGCGTTGCCAGCAGATCAGAGAGGTGATTTTGCCACTCTGCTCTGCTGAGACCTCACCTGGAGTGCTGTGTACAGGTCTGCAGTCTTCAATATAGGAAGGACATGGACCAGATGGAGAGGGCCCAGAGGAAGGTCACAAATATGATGAGCACTTCTGCTATGAGAACAGGCTGAGGGAGCTGGGGGTGTTCAGGCTGGAGAACAGGGGGCTTCAGGGACACCTAATAGCAGCCTGCCAGTACCTGAAGGGGGGTACAATACAATACAATAAATCCAGGTTGGAAGAGACCTTCAAGATCATTGTGTCCAACCTATCAACCAATCCAACCCACCTAAACAACTAGATCATGGCACCAAGTACCCCATCAAGTCTCCTCCTGAACACCTCCAATGATGGTGACTCCACCACCTCCCTGGGCAGCACATTCCAATGGGCAATCACTCTCTCTCTGTAGAATTTCTTCCTAACATCCAGCCTGAACGTCCCCTGGCGCAGCCTGAGACTGTGTCCTCTTGTTCTGGTGCTGGTTGCCTGGGAGAAGAGACCAACCTCTGCCTGGCCACAATCACCCTTCAGGTAGTTGTAGAGAGCAATAAGGTCACCCCTCAGTCTCCTCTTCTCCAGGCTAAGCAACCCCAGCTCCCTCAGCCTCTCCTCATAGGGCTTGTCTTCCAAACCCCTCCCCAACTTTGTTGCCCTTCTCTGGACACGTTTCAGCAAGTCAACATCCTTCCTAAACTGAGGGGCCCAGAACTGGACACAGTACTCTAGGTGTGGCCTAACCAGTGCTGTGTACAGAGGCAGAATGACCTCCCTGCTCCTGCTGGCCACACTGTTCCTGATGCAGGCCAGGATGCCATTGGCCCTCTTGGCTGCCTGGGCACACTGCAGGCTCATGTTCAGCCTACCATTGACCAGCACCCCCAGGTCCCTCTCTGCCTGGCCGCTCTCCAGCCACTCTGACCCCAGCCTGTAGCACTGCCTGGGGTTGCTGTGGCCAATGTGCAGAACCCGGCACTTGGATGTGTTCACTCTCCTGCCCTTGGACTCTGCCCATCTGTCCAGCCTGTCGAGGTCCCTCTGCAAAGCCTCTCTGCCCTCCAGCAGATCAACTACTGCCCCCAGCTTGGTGTCGTCCGCAAATTTACTGATGATGGACTCGATGCCC
Source organism: Colaptes auratus (assembly GCA_015227895.2). Taxonomy (NCBI): domain Eukaryota; kingdom Metazoa; phylum Chordata; class Aves; order Piciformes; family Picidae; genus Colaptes; species Colaptes auratus. Next base: position 42,144,371 of record CM037643.1, on the reverse strand, counting down.
TCATCCAGATCATCAATAAAGATGTTGAAGAGCATGGGGCCCAGCACTGATCCCTCGGGCACACCACTAGTGCCTGGCCGCCAGCTGTCTGTGGCACCATTCACCACCACTCTCTGGGCTCAGCCTCCAGCCAGTTCCTAACCCAATGCAGTGTGCTCCTGTCCAGGCCATGGGCTGACAGCTTGGCCAGGAGTTTGCTGTGGGGGATGGTGTCAAAGGCCTTGCTGAGGTCCAGGTAGACCACATCCACAGGCCTCCCCACATCCATCAGGCAGTCACCTGATCATAGAAGGAGATCAGGTTGGTCAGGCAGGACCTGCCCTTCCTAAAGCCATGCTGGCTAGACCTGAGCCCCTGGCCATCCTGTAAGTGCTGTGTGATTGCACTCAAGATGACCTGCTCCATAACCTTGCCTGGCACTGAGGTCAGGCTGACAGGCCTATCATTCCCTGGCTCTTCCAACGGCCCTCTTGTGGATGGTACCACGTTGGCAGCTTCCAGTCTTCTGGGACCTCTCCAGTGAGCCAGGACTGCTGAAAAAATGATGGAGAGCGGCTTGGCCAGCTCATCTGCCAGCTCTCTCAGCACCCTAGGATGGATCCCATCCGGTCCCAGGACTTGTGGGGGTTCAAGCGGCTGAGAAGATCCTAATAATCCCATCCTGGAACAGAGGAGAACTATGCAGCTCCCTGGCTCCTTCTGCCAGCTCTGCAGGCCAGCTGTCTGGAAGACATTCTGTCCTGCTAGTAAAATTGAGGCAAAGAAGGTGTTAAGCACCTCTGCCTTTTCTTCATCTTTGTTACAACATTCCCCTCCGTGCCCACCAAAGGAGGGGAGGTTGTCCTTGCCCTTTCTCTTGCTGTTAATATATTTATAGAAGGACTTTTTTTGTCTTCACAGCAGAGGCCAGTCTGAGCTCCAAATGTGCTTTTGCCTCCCTAATTTTTTTTCCTACAAGACCTAGCAACTTCCCTAAACATTTCAGGGGTTGCCTCCCCTCCTTCCAAAGACGATACACCATCTTTTTTTCCCTTAGTTCCTTTAGAAGTTGATTGCCCATCCAGGCTGGCCGTCTGCCCCGGCGGCTCATCCTCCGGCACGTTGGCACAGCCTGTTCCTGCGCCTTCAAGAGCTCTTCCTTGAAGTAGGTCCAGCTCTCTGGACCCTTTATTTTGAGGGCTGTTTCCCAGGAACCTCTGAGTAGCTCCTTGAGTAGCCTGAAGTCTGCCCTCCGAAGTCCAGAGTGGTGGTCTTCTTGCTGCCCCTCTTAGCTGGACTGAACACTGAAAATTCAATTATTCCTGGTCACTGGTGCCTAAACACCCTCCGACCACACATCACCACCAGCCCTTCCCTGTTGTGAAGAGGAGGTCAAGCATGGCCTTACCCTGGTAGGTTCGTGCAGCACCTGGGATAAGAAGCTGTCCTCCATACACTCTAAGACCCTCTTAGATTGCCTCCTTTCTGCTATGTTGTGATCCCATCAGATATCAGCAGGTTGAAGTCACCCATGAGAACAAGGTCAGGCGATCTTGAGACAGCCTTCAGCTGCCTATAGAATGCTCATCACATCTTCTCCTGGTTGGGTGGTCTATAACAGACTCCAACCAGGATGTCTGCCCTGCTGCTCTTCCCTCTAATTCTCCCCCCAAAACACTCAACCCGATCGTCCCTGATCTCTAGCTCAATGGCATCAAGTGCCTCTCTGATATACAGGGCCACCCCTCTACCCCTTCTTCCTTGCCTGTCTCTCCTGAAGAGCCTGTTGCCATCAATTGCAGCGCTCCAGTCATGCGAGTCGTCCCACCACATCTCTGTGATGGCAACTACATCATATCTTTCCTGCTGCAGCAAGGCTTCCAGCTCCTCATGTTTGTTGCCCATACTTCATGCATTAGTATACATGCACTTCAGCCGGGCTGCTGGTTTCGCCCTGACTCCAGCTTACCACCCTCAGACTCCTGTCTGGGGGACTGGTTCAGCCTTCCCCCTTCAAAGCTAGTTTTAAAGCCCTGTCAATGAGGCGGCCTGCTAATTCCTTCCCAGAATCTTTTTACCTTTGGGGACAGGCCATTCTCATGTACTGTGACCTCCCCCCTCCTCTGGGACAGATGTACTCCATCTGTTACCAGCTGATCTGCTGCAGTAGAAAGTTTTTCAAGATTGAAAAACCCAAAATCTTCTGACTGCACCAGCCTCTAAGCCACTTGTTGACTACAGCTGCTGTCCTGTTCCTTCTTGTTTCCGTCCTGCATCTAAAGGTATAGGACAAAAAAAATTTGTGCACCTGACCCCTCCACCAGATCCCCCAGGGCCTTGAAGTCATTCTTGATAGCCCTGGGAGTTCTGGTTGCAACATCATCATTCCCTAACTGCATAACTATTAAGGGATAGTAGTCAGAGGGCTGCTGCACCAGACTAGGCAGCCTTCTGGTAACATCGCTAACTTGAGCTCCTGGGAGACAACAAAGTCCCTGTGAGTAGGGTCTGGCCGCGACATATAGGGCATTCTGTTCCCCTCAGGAGGGAATCACCAATAACAATTACCCTCCTCTTTTTTTTAAGGAGCAAGTCTTGATGCCAGGGGAGGCTGTCACCTTGGGCTGCTTTACCTCAGGCTGCTTCCCACCTTGGGCTCCTTACACCGGGGCTCCTTCGCCTCAGGGAAAACCCCAGCTGGTGTTTCCTCCTGCATTAGAATCACCTCCCCTCGAACTCAGTGCCCCATACTTGTTTTCCACGGGCACTGGGGAAGGTGAGGGGAGGCGAGGAGGTTTGAATTTGTGTCTTTGAGAGGAAACTTCACCCATTCCCCTCTGTTTTTTGGATAACCAGCCTCTGCAGGGGGAGCCTGCTGAGCCTGGTTACTCAAGCTGGTCTCCCCTCTACAATCCCTGACATCTCTAAGTCTAGTCACTCATCCTCAATCTGGCCACCAGGTTAAGCAGATAGTCGATCTGCTCACACCTGGTGCAGGAGTTGTCCCCACTACCCTGCATCTCAAGTGCCAGGCTCCAGCACTCTCTGCAGCTATATACCTGGACACCCACCTCTTGCTTATGGCACATGCCTACCTGCTTGTGTTCCCCCTCAGCCTGAGTCGAGACTGATTTTTTGAAGGAGCTCTTGCGGCGCGTTCCCACCCTGCCTGCCCTGCCCGCCTGGCCTGCGGGACGAGATTGAGAACAAGCGCGGCGGCGCGTGCCGAGCGAGTGAACAGCCGGTGCTCCCGAGGCAGCTGGTCGCGGGGTGCTCCCGAGCAAGATTCCCGCCGGAACAGAGGCTGCCGCGGCGTGCCGCCGCCTTTTAAAAGCACCGCCAGTGAGGAGGAGAGCCCGAGCGCTCCCGAGCAGCAAGCACTGGGAGAAACGGCCGTGCCGAATCCAGCCGAGTGCCGAGAGCC